>JXSR01S001204.1:2915-16165 GCA_000969725.1 Ophiothrix spiculata | reverse complement strand
TGTTATGGTTCGGTGACAACTACTATCAAAAATAAAGACATTTGTCATGATTTTAATGATTTCTTGAAACGGCTCCACCTTATTTGATATACCTATTCGTGACTTAGGTCCAATAATAGAAGTGTTATTTGGGAAGGCAATGCAAATGAAAAATCAAAAATGAGGCCAATTCCATCTCTGACCATAGATCCTGAACTTCCAGGATCTATGCTCTGACCCAGCGGAGGTGGTACTTACACTCTGGTGTGTGGGGCCTTAAGACACACTTTTCACACTTGCTCAGCTAGCAGTTCCTGAAGAACCCTTTTTTAACAAATACTATGGTATACAAACTTTACAGAAATTGTCAGAGCCTAATTTTATGACAAATTTCCATTTTAAAGTCTCAAATTTGACAAAAATTCAGTTCTTTATGCACTTTTTTTTCAACCGTTCAGGTAGGCCATATTTTTCAAAATAATCAGTTCTGAAAGCCACTATTATTGGTACATACATTCTTTATTCTTTACCCCCCCCTCCCTTTTTTTTTAAATTTGGGCTGCACATCTTACCAAAATAAGAGTTGAGTACCCTCTCCCTGGATCTCTGATAGCTTATGTACTGAAAAAAGCAACATCATGAAATGAAACTAGTGGAAACTTTTTTCTGTCTTTAATGACTTTTTACCTCAGTATCCTTAACAATCCAAGTTCTTACATCTTTACATCTATCTATGGTCATTAGAGTAGATAGTTCAACAGGTGGCAATATAAACATACCTGACACATAGCATATTTATCTAGAGACCAGTATCAAACAAAACATTATGATTTTATCACATTCAATCATATTGTCTTGTCCTACCACCCCACCCTCCTCCACCCCAATTAGCAAACATGCCAAACCAAACTGTTGATCATAGAGTTTCAAACACCATTTTTTTCAACAACTTGAAACTGATGTGAATCCCAAACCATGCAGTTATGATTATACACCCCCATGGCACATAGCTTATTTATCTAAGTTCAATATCCTAAACAGTGTAGATGATGTATTACCATGTTACATTGTCTCATCTCACCTTTACATTCCAAATGTGGTAAAAGATCACAGGGTTTGAACCTATGTGCCTCATTAACAAAATCATTCCCCTTAAGATAATGATATGATTATGATTATGAAGATACTTATAATATTAAATAGTTCGTGATAAGTATGAGCTCCAATGACAAAGAGATGCCAACAAACACCTATCTTAGGTACACTGCTAATATCATGTATTGCTAATTTAGGAAAATATTTAAAAAACATTGCATATAGATAGTTAACATCTTCTAATTTTGGGTGTATACTAGATTCTGTAAAAAGTTATGAAATGGGCACAAGAGAAATGATCTTCTCCTTGTGAGTTATTCCATTTGATATTTTGACTGTTTATCAAGCTGGGTTGTTCAGAGAGGCAATGTGCTATTCGATAAATAGCTTAAAGTTTAATCACAGCTCATATAAATGACTGAACATGGAAACCCAATACTGAAAAAATAACTTTGTGGAAAAAATGGAAAATTGTGAAAAAAAGCTACTAAAGGGAAAAGAAACATGGTCACTCTTCCAAATAATGACAAATTAAGCACATTGAATATGACTTATCATGTTTTTTTTCATTAGAAAATCTATGCAAAAATAGCATAATTTATGATAAGATAAAATAAATGTCAAATAAACAATGTTTTCCTCATAATATATTGGAATATTGCAATACAAATGGAGAACATAAAGCATAAATATGAGATTGGGAAATTAAGCTCAGAAATACTACCTCCAAAACATACGAGAAGGAAGAAACACATCTCATATTACCATCTAACAAAAATCACCTCTACATTTGGCAAGTTGTTTCTTTTAAACTTCTTAGAAAAATCTTTCATCATATTACCTAAGTAAAACCTAAGTTTTGTATGCACATGAGATGGGCAAAACCTAGCTGTGATATGAAATCTGCCACAGTTCTGTCTTGTCACCTTGATATCTTACTTGGCAGGCAGACAGAATATGTCACAGAATCACCATCGGGCTCAAAGTAAAACCAACTTAATTGGATGTAATCCAAATCCCAATAGCAAAATAAGGTCTATAAGGGCTGTTCAAAAAGTTCATGGCCTATGATAGAAGGAGAAAAGTTAACAGTTTTTATCAATATATCATGTAGTTCAATTTAAAATCAATACAAAATACCCATCACCAGGTCTGCATCGATCTCTTCCACAGCTACTTTCTCCCTGTCATGTTTAAAATCACTGGGCAATTATCATGCTATACTTTCTAAAGTGTGACTCCTTGTCTTTGTGGAGCTTGAGGGTGTTGAGCCTTGAAGTGGGAAATATAGATGACTTCATACCTCTGAATGAAATTTTGCAATTCTCAGAAACCTCTGACTGGCTAATCTTAATTTTATTAGAAATAAAAATAAGAGATATTTACTCGAAACTTCCGTACATTCTTCAATTAAGTTAAACTTTTTAAGGCTATATGACATTGACTGTTCAGAAAAATTAGTCATAATTGCTTTTTTACCATGAAAGAGAAATAGATTCTACTACATTTGTGTGAATCCCAAACCATGCAGTTATGATTATACACCCCCATGGCACATAGCTTATTTATCTAAGTTCAATATCCTAAACAGTGTAGATGATGTATTACCATGTTACATTGTCTCATCTCACCTTTACATTCCAAATGTGGTAAAAGATCACAGGGTTTGAACCTATGTGCCTCATTAACAAAATCATTCCCCTTAAGATAATGATATGATTATGATTATGAAGATACTTATAATATTAAATAGTTCGTGATAAGTATGAGCTCCAATGACAAAGAGATGCCAACAAACACCTATCTTAGGTACACTGCTAATATCATGTATTGCTAATTTAGGAAAATATTTAAAAAACATTGCATATAGATAGTTAACATCTTCTAATTTTGGGTGTATACTAGATTCTGTAAAAAGTTATGAAATGGGCACAAGAGAAATGATCTTCTCCTTGTGAGTTATTCCATTTGATATTTTGACTGTTTATCAAGCTGGGTTGTTCAGAGAGGCAATGTGCTATTCGATAAATAGCTTAAAGTTTAATCACAGCTCATATAAATGACTGAACATGGAAACCCAATACTGAAAAAATAACTTTGTGGAAAAAATGGAAAATTGTGAAAAAAAGCTACTAAAGGGAAAAGAAACATGGTCACTCTTCCAAATAATGACAAATTAAGCACATTGAATATGACTTATCATGTTTTTTTTCATTAGAAAATCTATGCAAAAATAGCATAATTTATGATAAGATAAAATAAATGTCAAATAAACAATGTTTTCCTCATAATATATTGGAATATTGCAATACAAATGGAGAACATAAAGCATAAATATGAGATTGGGAAATTAAGCTCAGAAATACTACCTCCAAAACATACGAGAAGGAAGAAACACATCTCATATTACCATCTAACAAAAATCACCTCTACATTTGGCAAGTTGTTTCTTTTAAACTTCTTAGAAAAATCTTTCATCATATTACCTAAGTAAAACCTAAGTTTTGTATGCACATGAGATGGGCAAAACCTAGCTGTGATATGAAATCTGCCACAGTTCTGTCTTGTCACCTTGATATCTTACTTGGCAGGCAGACAGAATATGTCACAGAATCACCATCGGGCTCAAAGTAAAACCAACTTAATTGGATGTAATCCAAATCCCAATAGCAAAATAAGGTCTATAAGGGCTGTTCAAAAAGTTCATGGCCTATGATAGAAGGAGAAAAGTTAACAGTTTTTATCAATATATCATGTAGTTCAATTTAAAATCAATACAAAATACCCATCACCAGGTCTGCATCGATCTCTTCCACAGCTACTTTCTCCCTGTCATGTTTAAAATCACTGGGCAATTATCATGCTATACTTTCTAAAGTGTGACTCCTTGTCTTTGTGGAGCTTGAGGGTGTTGAGCCTTGAAGTGGGAAATATAGATGACTTCATACCTCTGAATGAAATTTTGCAATTCTCAGAAACCTCTGACTGGCTAATCTTAATTTTATTAGAAATAAAAATAAGAGATATTTACTCGAAACTTCCGTACATTCTTCAATTAAGTTAAACTTTTTAAGGCTATATGACATTGACTGTTCAGAAAAATTAGTCATAATTGCTTTTTTACCATGAAAGAGAAATAGATTCTACTACATTTGTGGGGATTCAACCAAGGCCTATGGTTACTTATAGTAGTCAGGAACATGGGAACTTCTACTGAGCCATCCAGGCAGCCTTGAAATAGTGAAGTGAAATATAAAACATAAACTTTACAAATCCGTATTTTTCTTTTGTTTACATAAAAAATTCAATTTTTGCCCTTAAAGGAATGCTCAATTTACATGTAAACAATACAAATGCTCATATAAGATGGATACAAAGGAATGTAGATATTAAAACAGGCAATATGGAACTCAAACAGGGAGATCTCAGCGTCATAATGCTCAGCCATTTTTGGCAGGCAAAACACCATGAGTTTCTTACATAATCATTCAAAATGAACACCACATATTTATACAATGTTAGTTGTAGGTCAATAAAAACATCAAGCCTCCAAACAGTCAAAACTTTAACTAAATTAGTTTGTCCAAACATTATAAAATTATTGGGATTCAGCGAAATAGGCATCAACTTTTGTTAGTGAGCAAAAATATGCAGTAAACATGACATTCGTCAGTCTCGAGCCTGAAAAAGGACCGTCTCCTTAATACAAACGGTAGCTTATCACCTCCTTCCGCAGGCCATGAACTTATTAAACACCCCTCATCTATGTGCAATATAAGGATATACAATGGATCATGAACTGAAATCCCAACAGCAAAACAGGTCTACTTGCTATCTATATGCAATGTGATGATACATAGTAGATTATCAGGTCTATGTCTCCCTTGATCGTATGCCTGGTATGATGATGCATAATAAATGAGGGTGATTTTGTAATGAAAACGATTGGATTTAATTAGCTGTCTGATAGTAAAGGCCAGGCGGGGGCGGCCGCAATCATGGCGATTTACAAGAAACTACTAAATTTATTGACTAGGGATTTCTAAAACACAAATTTAGGGTACATTTTACGTGTCTTTCTATTGGCGCATTGATATTGAAGAATTTTCGAAAATCATATTTTTACCTTTATTCAAATAATTACAAAAGTGCTCCTATAGTAATACACTTTATTGTATTATTCCAAAACCGCTGGGGTTCATGCGTGAACCCCATTAGTAGCAAAGTAATTTGAAGTTTTATTCGATGCACTATTTTAACATAATGAAAATTACACGAGCGATACCACGGAGGTATCTCGAGCAATTATGGACGGGGGAGAGGCATGGCCATCGTCGTCTGAGTAAAGGCGATGTGATTGAACATGTTTATAGTAACTGACAAGCTTACAATCCATGGAAAGCAGTCCAGAATAAACTACTTCGCATACACCCACCCAGTACTGCACCCACCTTAAAGTGTGAGCTCTCCTCCTTGTAAAAAAATAATGGTACTATTGTTAAACTAGAATGCTTACATAATACATACAAACATATATGGGCGTGTTTATATAGCGCCTTTTCTACTAGATCAAAGCGCATAAAAGAGCAAATCACAAGAGACAAATAATTTGCATAAAACAAACAATCAACTAATCTACATTCAGATACAAAAATGTTTTCACAGATTTTTTAAAGCACGTTACTCAATTTAACGTTTTTGCAAGTTTATTTTGTACCATAACTTTTAAACAAAGTGCTTAAAGTTAATAAATGTATACATTAACAGAAAGGAATTTTCACATTTTTTGGCCAATTGGGCTTCCAGACAAGCTAAAAATAACAATATTTGAAAAAATGACTTTGGAATGGAAATTTTAATTGAAAACACCCACTCAGATGTTGCTTCATTTTCATTTTTTATGATTTTGGCCAATTTTTTTATTTTATGCCAAATAAGGTCAAAAATTCACTTTTTTCCATTTTTGGTCATTATTTTTAAAGGTTCAAAATTTATCATAGATATCAGAAGAGAATCCATAATGAAGGAGCAACATATGAAAAAATATGATTACTGGCAGATATAAGTGTTCTGATTGGACAAGACATGTGGTATCTGAAGCTGAACGGAGGTTGGCACGGTGAGGATTGTAGAAAGATAGGCAGGATGATAAATAGCCCGGTGCTAGTCCTGAGAGACACTTATACACAGTAACAATGATTTTATAAGTCACCCGCTCTTTAACTTACAACCAATGAAGCTGCTGTATAGGTGTAGCATGGTCATATACTTTTTGGCTCTAAAAATCAACTTTGCAGCCAAGTTTTGGATTCTCTGCAGACGTTGAATGTCAGAAGCATTAGAGCCTAGAAGCAGACCATTTCCATAATCCAATCGCGATATAATCAAGGCACGGACAATGAGATGACATGTGTCAAAGTCCTAGAATTTGTGAATGCAAGTTATGTTTATGAGCCGGTAATGCTTTGGCTAATCTTAATAAAGTTTTTCAAGTTTTGATATGATTATTAACTAATGTGACAAAATATCATCTTAACATCTCAATACTACTTTAATTGTCTTTTTGTCATTTGATTGAACTGATATGCAAATATCCCCAGGCTGACTTGGTATGACTATAACATCAGATGACTATGTTAAGAGCTATCCCTGGATCACCTTTCAAATTTTGTAAATCACCTTCTTTTGTTTTTATAACACCTTTGAATAATAGATGACACTTAATTATTCATATATTTTTATCCGTTACTAAGCCAAATCTATATAGAATCCGATATATGGACACAACATACATCTCCTAGTTTCATCCACAGCTTTAGGCAAAATACAGATAGGTATCATCACAAGCGTTATCTCGTGAGCTGTAGGGAGAGTGATGACATATGTGTTGTTTAAGAGACAGATAAAACTGTTAAGCCATGGAGAAGGCTTTTACATAACTTAAGGGGAAAATAAATAGGACAAAAGGCAGACAGGAACTTGACAATTTAAAATTAGGGTAAAGAATTATATGGTCAACAATTAGGTTAAATCATGCCTAAAGAGGTCAAATTTCACAATTATACTACATAACATTTGATTGCAAAGGTTATTCCCCTCTCCCACAGGTGTATACTGTGCAATATGTTAACCTGAACAATTTTGGCCACTTCTTCATTTAAAATTCATCTCTTCGGAAATTTGCAAGTCAAAAATGGTCAATTTTCATCTGGATTCAAACCTGAAAATTTGCTAAAATCAATCAAAATTTCTGAGAGCCGTCAGTATTTTTTCCATGAAAGCACTTTAAATACACATACACACGGTGATAAAACACTACAAACATGCATATTTCTTGGACTAAGTGAGTTTTGGAAAACCTCAGATCATCAATGGATATGACCAAATTCAATAATTGGACATAAGTGAGTTTGGGAAAATTTTACATCAATTATTATTGAATAAAGTCTCTGCAGGGCATCCAACCATAACTACTTGATGTTATTAGGACAAGACTGTCTGACCTCTGCAAAATGATGCAAAAAGTTTGTTATAGACAGAATTTTTTGGTTTTTTCAAAATCAATCACGTCAGTAGCTATTGGACTAAGTGAGATTTGAAAAAACACTCTCCATTGGATTGGGTTGCGAAAAGTCCATGGTTTGAATCCAGGTGGAAATCCACCATTTTGGACTTGCAGATTTAGAGCACAAGAGAAAACGATGGTATAGTTTCCTACCATTTTTAGATTATACATAACAAACCAGGGTTATGATGAACTATATCCCCAGGACTACACCATAATACAACTTCCATATATTGGCTTAGTTACATACATTTAATCCACCATAGTCCTATAGAACAAAGAGTATTACTTAATTAATCTTCTGTATCTTTGTTTTATAAATAAGCAATGATCACCTGCTGTAACAGTGCCATATTAGGGGAAAAAACACAACCAGATCTCATAACATCTGGGGCAGTTCACAGTATTACACACTTTATTGCACAAACATTTACATCAAGCAATCTTCTTATTCCTAAAGCAACAGAAATCCTTTATTAAAAAAAAGTTAATTTTACATTTAGAGATACCCATAAAACATCATACCAGCCTTTGAATGAGTACCCTGTGTCTAGGTATGTTTTGTTTAACAAAAAAATTAAACCATGAAAAAGGGTGCCACACTTATCAATACTCACAAGGCACATATGCTAATTGCCTGATTTCTTTTCAATGTTTTGCTAAAGCATTTTTTTTTTCAACAACCAGACGAGCCTATACAAACATTTAAAAAGTTGGGGGGTTTTGTAATCAATATGTGGGTTTTTGTAATCAGTATGTTTTGTAGAATCATGACATATTAACAAATTTTCACCTGAATACCTTTTTGAACATGGCCTAGCAGTACAAAACCCTAAATCGATCTAAATCTTCAGATATTGACAGTTGTGGGTTCAAATCCCTGAGTGTGCATGTATTGTCCATGATTAAGACATTACCTTGCATGTGCTCCCCTCAAACCCATGTGTGTAATTGATATCAACATGCTGAAACGGTAACAGGCTTTATTTAGGTATAGTAATATTTCATCTAAAAGGTTAAAATGGTGAAGTTTGCAGTGGCGTGCCGAGGATTTTTTGAGTGGGGGGGGGGCACAATCATCAGTTTCCCCCAAATGACCAATAGCGGCAGAATGGTAAAATGTGATATTTTTAGATTTTTTTTTTTTTTTTGATAATGCGCGAAAAATTTTGAAATTTACGCAAAACATGGCAAAATTTGACTGAATATTGACAGAATACCAGAAATTTCGCGCGAAGCGTGCAAAATTTTTGCTTTTTCATATTTAAATTATCAAAAACAAAGGGAAATTCAAGGTATTTTCTTCTCTTTCCTTTTGATTTTTTTCTCTCCTCCCCTTTCTTTTCTATCTTTTTGTGTCAAGATGCCCGAATGGGCCGTTTCCCCCGACTGACTCATCAAACTGGGGGGGCACGTGCCCCCCCGGCCCCCCCTTTGGGCACGCCACTGGAAGTTTGGCCCTATTGCTTCATAAGTGCAAAAGGGAAATTCAATGGCCTCTTGTCATTTCCATTTTTTCAAACATTTGTATTTTGCATGAAGCACAAAATGAATTTTGTTGCATTTCAAGGCACATATGCTCCCTTTACTTACTTATACCTTTTACCAAACACATCTCTTTTGAAGATAATCTTGTATTACTTGTTCAATGTACATGTATTATAGTAGCTTTTTTTCCCCAACATCAGATTTGGTTTTTATATAGGTCCTTCCACATTCAATCAGCATACTGAAGGATATGTTGTATCAGCACGAACAATGTTAAAACTCATCAAGCAAAACGGCCATTTAGAATATTGCCCAATTACAGACCAATAATATATATTTCATTTTATCAGGCTCACATAGAAAGCAAACATAACTGAAAAGTTATACTTTCTTCTTGTTATTTTACCTTAAACCAAAAGAAGTTCCAGGGATGTAATGTAAGCAATTTGTTTAAATGTCCTGACTTTTAAATGATGCTTTATATCACAGAAGTGTGACGCATTAAGTCTCAAATGACATTTATATATTGTTTACATCCTGACCCAAAAATAACAACAATAATAATAATAATGATAATTTAAAAAAACTGCTTTAGCAAAATTAAAATCATGCAGTTTCTTATGCAAAAATGTTTAATAAAGGTTGGAGCCTTTGTTAACATTTATTGCTATGTGTGCCAGGAAATTAGAAGACGTTTGGAAATGGCTAGGACAGCTGCCATCGGACTTGATGTCATCTGGAAAGACAGGGGAATCACCATAACAACAAAGAAAAGCATTATGAGCGCCCTGGTATTCCCAATTGCAAACATATGGGTCTGAGACATGGGCAGTTGGAAAAGCAGACAAAGGTAAAATCCAAGCCTTCGAAATGTGGTGTTGGAGAAAGATGTTGAGAATTTCCTGGAGAGAGCATAAAACAAATGAATTTGTCAGATGCCAAGTATACACCCCATTATGTCAGAAAATAATTCGCAACAAACTTCAATATTTTGGGCATATCTCAAGAAGGGAAGGCGACTGTCTAGAGAAAATAATTGTTCAAGGAATGATGGAAGGACATCGCAGAAGAGGCAGGCAGAAAACCCGCTGGATAGATGGCATTAGACAGTCCAGTAAAAGTCGTAAAAGTACGGTATCAAACTTCTTCGACATACCACCATTTTTTCCCATAAACCATTGCGACATTATAAAGAAATAAATAAGATATTACATAAACTGTACGGGACAGCTCATCTAACTATAAATATGTTTCATAATTATAGAAAAGATAGTTGAAGTGATCGCCTAAGATTTGTATGTGTCAGAATTTCAATATCATGAGCCAGATTTAAAATATACGTAAAATAAAATTGAAGGTATTACGTAATAGTTTTATTTTTCCTAATAACTCCACTCAAAATCAAGATATTAAAATTCTGCCTCATACAATTGTTAGACAAATCCTTTGGCTATCTATTCCACAAGTATGAAACATATAACTTGTTAGATGAACTGTCCCATACAGTTAATGTAATATCTTTTGTATTTCTTTATAAATTTGCAATGGCTTATGGGAAAAACATGACGTCATGTCGAAGAAGTTCGATATCGTTCTTTTTAGACTTTTATTGCACTGTTAGAGAATATACTGGCCTATCTGTCAATGCAGCCTACCGTTATGCTCAAGATCGGCACAGTTGGAACGACATCATCAAAAGGGTCACAACGGGTCAGTCATGACTCATAGGACGACGACGACGACGTGCTATGAAAGTGATATAGAAATGATAGGTTAAAACGTAGGTTGCATTGCACTCTGTGTAATCAAGAATACAAACATCCCATGGCAAATTAAGAAGTTTACTACACTGATACCCTAAAACCCAAGTCACACTAGAAACATAAACATCCCATTCCAATGGCGAATTAATGAGTCTACTACATTAATGTCAAAGACGTTTGTATTGATGCCCTTAAACAAGAGTTGTAATGACAGTTTGAAGTACAAATAATATAATTATAGGACAGACTTTTATGACTGGTCAATCCAAGTAAGTTAAACGTATATGATGGCATTTCATGAGGTGGGTCAAAAATGTGTTACATGGTCAAAATGGTCAAAAAAACAATTGTTTGATATGATGTTAATATTATTGATCTCTTTCAATTCAAGTAACTTTTTAGCCAAATATCACTTTTGTTTTGGCAAAATGAGCTAATTAATGGTTAATTACTCCATAGACGGCAATGCAAACTGTAATTTTCAAACGCGTTTTTCTCAAAATTGCCTGTTTTTACTAAAGCAAGTCATAAATTGGAATGATTAATGGTAAACAGTTCATTTTTTCAGGATATGTTCTAAACACTTTAATAGTTACTTTGATGCATTAAACTTGAAACAGATCCCTTAGGGTCTTGTTGTTGATGACCTTCAATTAATTAGAGGCGGGCTATACAAGGAGAGAAAATGGTGATGTTTCAAATCATTCTGTCCTAATTCTTATTTGATGCAGCTTGATCCTCTGAACATTTTGACACCAAATTTGTCAAAATCGGACAAGAAATGAGAAGGTGCTGCCCAAAAAACTAATCCGAGGTGGGAGGGGGTCTGAGGAAGGTCTAAAAATGATAAATTTGCCAATTACTGTAATTATATACCAAATTTTAGCCATATTGGTGACTATCTGTATGCATTTAAGGTCACAGAATCCATTTGTGAATGTTCCAGCAGTGTCAAACCTTCCAAAATGGCGATATTGTCTCAATTTGGGTATCTACCGCATCCGTAGGCACCGCATCCTTAGGCACCACCACCCTTGTACTGCCAAGTTCAAACCATTGTTTCTCCTAAATTATGTAACCCATGAAGACCAAATTACTGCCACAAATAGCAGCAAGTGTAAGCTTTCAAATTAGACATTTAACAAGTCAATAGGCCAAGGAATAGTGAATTTACATCAAATTAAGTTCGAGAACCCACGAAAAAATGTAACAACACCACCTTTTTAGCATACCCACCTAATGAAATGCCACCATATGCATGCGTTACAACAAGCTACATTATTTCTGGATACATTTTTCACCCAAATTAATGCATTAAACACAACATATGTAATACTTGAGCACTAGAGAATTTTAAATTCAATACTTTGAGCAAGTCCATATCTATCGAGGAAATGCAATAATTAAATTAGGTTTGTCTCTAATTTATCTAATTAAATTCTCGATAAAATATCTCAAGTCCTCACTTTAAATATCAAAAGAGGTTAGACATTTCAATTTGCAGCCGGTCTAGAATTTAATTTATTCCAAGCAATCTCGGTTTATGTCTGACTCTTCTTTCAATATGCTCATGTTACCCATTTCATTTGAAGAGATTTCTGTATCTGTCCACAATTCAGATATCAAAATACAATGAGACACTTTAATTTACTTGGGGATACTTCCAACAGAAATTGAATGCACTATATAGAAAATCTGCTTAGAGAAACATTCCCTGATCAAGTTTGGTTGAATAATAGCAAGCACAGAAGTAGGTTAGCAAAGTGGGACTTTCCTTGCTCTTCAGTGATTAGTTCTTAAGAGTTGATTCCTGATTATGGCACTAGTACTGATAATAAAAAAAAAAGGATGAAAGTAAATGGGACATCCTGTATTTACACTTGTAGGTCAAAGTGCCCATCTTTCTCTCTCTTTCAAGACAATTGTTACATTTGCAGTGAGGAGATCGCCACACCTTCATCCCAATGCAATGGTCTGTTACCTTTCACATGTTAAAGAATTCTAGTTTAATATCAAGAGTTTAATAATATGGACATATGACAGATTTAATTAAATGAAGCTCCTTTATCAATAAATCTCTGTGTGTCTTTTTTTTTTTTAATTTGCCTATTTGGTACTGAACAGAGTTTAAGTTATAATATAGATATAAGTAAATTGTAATATCTATCTATTTTACCACTTTGTTCATGTCTTAAGGGGTGTGGATGCACAATGCCACTGCACTGGTGAAAATTATGACCACAGTCAGGTAGTATTTTCCTACAGAACTTTTTCAATTCTAAAAACTAACAATGGCAAGATCTCTGTGGAATTCAATGACAATTTAAATGTAAATAATGTTTACACATCATGTTTATGTA
>JXSR01S001202.1:40768-51504 GCA_000969725.1 Ophiothrix spiculata | reverse complement strand
TCTTGTTTTCGAGGAGTTATCTCTACTAACTGGTCTGTAAGTAGAATGTCCAATTATATTATTTAGATAAATCTATAGTAATAATTAAATGATTTAATATAAAGATTCATTAGAATAGGAATTATTTAATTAAACCAGTGATTTTAAAATTCTATGTTCAAATTAGATCTTTGAAAAAAAAAAACTTTAATTGATACTAACCACATGTCTCTGATCATCATAAGATTTATTGCAGACGTTCCTATTACACATATTCACTCGAAGGCATTTGAGGGACTTACCCATCTAAAAACTATGTGAGTATTCTGGGCCATGGGATTCTATAATCTCTCGGATAATAGTTTGGATAGGAACTAACTCTAGAAAGGCAAAAAATTATCAGGTTTAAAAGGTATATTGAAGGCAGACAGTGACTCTAAGAGGACTATATGATCTATTTTCTACAAGAATAATACCATTATCTTTCGATTGAATATTTAGATTTTAAAAAACCTAGATCAACTTTCACCCGCTAATGTACAGCATGTTATGTTGATAAACTCACAGTGCATACCACGTGAATAAAAAAAAACAATTGTGCACGGATAAAAGATGATCTTGACCTTAATTTAAGCACTAAATCATAAATTTGTAGTTGTTTTAGTATAGCAAATGTAATTTGCTTTCAAATGCAGAAAAAAAGATAGAAATCGGCTGAAAAATAAGCTAGATATGACCAATTTTATAAGGTCACCTCTTTTTCCTGCATTCCAATGGGATTTATACACATTAAACTTGTGTTTATCAATGCCTATGATAATGTACAATGTCATGTCTTTGTCAACTCAGTGTTTGACTTTCCTGATTATTTTAACTACGGATCATGGTTTCAAGACTTTATAAATGTCATAACAAAACATTTTGTTTGTTTTACATTTCCGGAAGAAAAAAAAAGGAAAGTAAAACTATGATTCAGACCTAATGTTTCTGTCCATTACATATGCTTTTGGTTCATTTGACCATGTTGACCAAATATTACGTCTTTTAGATACACATTTGTGCAATATTTAATCGTGCAATTAACAGGGCTACTTATTTATGAATTGTCTTAATTATGTTGTGTACATATTGTTTTATTTACAACGCCAGTTCCACCATTAATTAAAGTTACATAAATAATGGCGACAAAACCCTCACTACTTTGCTTTCATCATAATGCCATAACCCATAATTGTGATAATGTAATATCTTGCTTAACTGTGTAAATCCCATTGGAATGGAAGAAAAAGAGACGTACTTACAAAATTGGTCATATCTTATTTATTTTTCAGCGGATTTCTATCAATTTTTTGCATTTGAAAGTATATTACATCTGCCTTACTAAACTAACAATATATTTATGATTTGCTGCTTAAATCAAGGTCATGGTCATCTTTAATCCGTGCACATTTTTTTTTATTCACGTGGTATAAAGAATGTTTTAGACCTGTAAAAGTTACATGTTTTTGTGGTTCTGTTGGTCTGAATTTTGTTATGAAGTACGAAGACAAACACTGTAAGTAGTTCATTATCAATATTTTTCTCTGGAATGGGTAAATTAGTTCTATATTTTACCTGACACAGGGTTCTTGTGCGGAACAACGACTCCATTGGAAAGCTTCGGACTGATGATCGACCTTTCGATGCGCTCTCATCTCTTCATCAATTGTAATTATCAAATTCATTCTTTAAATTTGTAATAAACTTAATTTAACTTAAATCGTTATATTAGTATAGTATTCATCTCCGAAAGATATTGTAAAGACCATGAACTTTGAAGGCCTACACACAAGCCTTTCAGGTTTTCTCCAATTAGATGCCATTGAGTCACCACCCCTGACTGCCACTGAAGTACATCTTCCCCATAATATATCCTAGAGTAAAAAAACAAAATCGAATGTATCTATACAGCCACCTACAGATATCGCACCTGTTAAGTGCTGTTTTTGTTTCGATTGGCTACAAATGGAGAGCTAGGGAAGAATACACTGAAAAATGTTCACTGACCAGGTACCTGAGAGTCACTGAGTGAGTGCTTGAGAACAATGGTAATCATGCAATGCCTGCAGTAGAGCTTTATGACACAGTTTTCCCTAATGCCACTCATCGTATATTTTGCAGGTACGTCGATGATCATCATCTCTGCTGCCACTTTGGAGGATTATCTGAATGCATTACATTGGAACCACAACCACCACTCTTCATGTGTGGAAGTCTAATGCAAAATTCCCTTCTCAGGGTCTCCATGTGGATTCTTGGTATCAGTGCGTTAATTGGAAATATTGCAGTTGCAACATGGAGATTTAATGAACAATCTAAAACAGAAATGCACAAAATTCAATCTATACTCATTGGCAATTTAGCCATATCAGATTTTATGATGGGCGTCTACATGGTCATGCTTGCCTCTGCAGATGCTTACTTTGGAGATCAATATTTTATCTTTTCTGACGAATGGCGCTCAGGAATTGTTTGCAAAGTTGCAGGTTTCCTGTCTCTTTTATCAAGTGAAGCTTCTGTGTTTTTTATCACACTTATAAGCATTGATAGATTTCTTTCCATAGAGTTTCCTTTCAGTCCAATTCGTCTAACTTTTTCAAGAGCAAAATATTGCACTATGATCATTTGGTGTCTTGCTTTTGTTGTAAGTGTTGTACCAATAATATATGCCGGTCCTAACTCAGACATTTATGATTTATCTGACGTGTGTATCGGTTTGCCATTGATCACCCGTCCTTCAAGTTATCAAGTTTCTGAAAGCGAGATTGGAAATCCTCTCTCAGACCAATCATTTGATTTACCCGTCCCCAAAGAATCAAAGCCAGCGTGGTATTACTCAATTGCGCTGTTTCTAGGCTTGAATTTGATTTGTTTTATGACTGTATTGCTGTGCTATATAAAACTATTTTTCACAGTTAAAACATCTAGAAAACAATCTGCGCGATCTAAAACCAGCGACGAAAATGTCAAATTGGCCATGCGAATGGCTGCCATTATTGGCACAAATTTTTGCTGCTGGGTTCCCGTCATCATCATGGGTATTTTATCACAAACAGGTGCTGTTGTTATCCCTTTAGAAATGTATACTTGGTCGGTGGTTTTCATTATTCCCATTAATTCTTCGCTAAATCCGTACCTTTATACCATCTCTGCTTTACTTTCTTCTAAAAAGGAAACAGATTTATTCTCAAAGTCAACGATAAGATCTAAGAACGCGGCAAGTATGAAATCAGTATCGTCTGTTCGTCCGTCCAATACGCCAATTAACTTACAAAATAGAATGTGAAACTTGTGTTAATGAGAGTTACAGAAACTGAATTTAGAGTCACTGGAAAAGAAAGCTAAAGACAACGAGGAAAATAAGTTTGTTCGAAGAAAATTGGACATACGGTTTTCAAGATATGAATGTGTTTAGTTGTATTATGTAAAATGTAATTTTGCCAAAATTGATGTAGTTTATGAGAAATATTGACAAAATCCACTCATAAAATATTCGTATTTGCCAATATTATATCAATATATTATGAATAAACTTTCATATTATTATTTTCTGAAGCGTTGGCACGAAACTTTGCCAATGTGTTTCTATGGTCTATCAAACTCATGTCATAAAAACACATTGGCAAAGGTTCGGGACAAAATTCTTAATATCCATATTTCAGGGTTTTTCCTAGAAAAAATTGCAAAGAGGCTGATTTCAACTGATTATAGTTGGTTTAGGTGTAAATATTTACAGAAAAAAAGTGAGGAAGGGTAGGGGCTGGGGAACCTTATTTTTCGGGGGGTCATTAAAACTAGGGGGTCATTTGCCCAAAGTTATGCCTAAAGTATGTCGTATTTGACATCACATTAAGGGAAATGTAATCTAATATACTGGGTGATATGTTTATTTTGTTACTCTATCACCTTGTAAAAAAATATACCTAATTAAAGACATTATGACCCACAAATCGTGATTTTTCGTTAAAATAGGCCAAAATTCAAAATTTAGCTATTATTATCTCCAAATTAGGGTTTATTTAGAAAAGAAAATGGCAAAGAAGCTGATTTCAACTAATTGTGGAAGTTACAGGTGTTAATATTTACCCCCAAAAAGTAATGAAGGGTTGGGCCTGGGGAACCCGACTTTAAGGGGTCATTAAAAAATGCTATACCTGATTGAAGATGCAATGCCCTGAAAATTGTGATTTCATGTGCAAAATTCAAAATGTGGTAATAATAGTTCTAAATATCAATTCTTTACTGACTTGTTTGCTTAAAAAGGCTATTGGTATACTTCAAAATTGTCCTGTAATTTTTCGCTCCATAGCATGCAGGAACATTGTGTACATTTCAAAATGGCGAGCGTGGCCGAGCGGTTAGAGCCCGGGTCTCGTAATACAGAGGTTGTGGGTTCGAGCCCCGGGCCAGGCGGTTTACGTCTCCTTGTTTCCTTGGGCAAGAAACTTTACTCTAATTGCTCCGTGGTTCGGATGGTCACGTTAAGGTGTCTGCTCCACGCGCCGTCCACGCGTACCAGTACGCGCTAGTGTCCGAGTTGGTAAGTGCCGCAATACGCATGCGCATTTACTCTGAGTAGTGTTTTGAAGCCAAAAATTGCCATATTTTAATATTTTTCTGGAAAATTAAGTCGGTGGCCCCCAAATTGTTATTATTTTATTTGAAAGAACTTACTTGTGCGCAACTTTTGTGAAAAAATTAACAAAAATGCTCGGGCAGATTTTTTGAATCAACACTGAATAATTTCACTTTTGCCACATTTCCCATAGACCCCAGTACTAATTTTCCCCAAAAAACCTCAAAAAAAAAAGTTTTTAAAACGACTCTCATGCAAAAACGAGTCCGGTGACCCAGAATTTTTATTTTAAAAATCGGTTTTACATCGATAAAATATCATTCATGCCGATTTTTACTAAAAATCTTCGGGCAGATCTATCATGGACCAAACACCTTAAGCCGTTGCTCCCCTGTGCGAATGCTCCTTCTTAGGGCGCTGCATACAGTGTTTACCTGGTGAGTCTATTTCAAAATGGCGACTTAAACCCTTTACACACAACTTTTGGGCGATCATTCAAAATGGGTCGCAATATAAGTTTTACGGTTTTCTATCATTCGTTATATAGTTTGAATATGTCTTATAAAGCCTTTTCTACCAAGGTTGCACCACCTTGATTGCATAAAATTGCAAAAAAACTTACTTCAGCCATTTTAAGTAATTTATTTCTTAAATTCTTAGTGGTCATTTTGATGACAAAATGGTAGGAAAGTAGAAATAAAGTAGGCCTCCCAAAGTTTGGTAAAGGGGGTTGAAGCTAGACACAATTTTGAAATAAACACACTGTACCTTACAGAAATAACATTTACTTTGTTCATAAGCAAACAAACTCGGTTAAAAAAATGATACTTAGAACTCTAAATTGCAATATTTTCAGTTTCACAATTTTCAGGACATTACGTCTTCAATCAGGTAAAGCATTTTGTAAGGTGGTAGGATAAAAAATTGAACATCACTTCACTGTTTTCATTACTTTTCTATTAATTTGATATCAAACATGACACACTTCAAGCATAATTTAGAGTAAATAACCTTTGTATCTAATGACCCCCCCCCTAAAAAAAAGGTACCCCAACCCCAATTAACCAATACTTTTGGGTTATAATTGACACCTATTAATTCCACAATCAGTTGAAACCAGCTTATAAATACGAATATAGGGTAAATGATAGCAAAATTTAAAAGTTTGACCTATTCTTAACGAAAATTTTAAAATCACGATTTTGAGGTCATATTGTCTCTAATTAGGTATATATTTTTTTGTTTTTGTTTTTGCAAGGTGATAGAAAAACAAATTAAACAATTCACCCAGTGTTATAAATTACATTTCCCTTAATTTGATCATGTTGATGTTTAAAACGACATAATTTATGCAAATCTTAGGGCAAATGACCCCCTCTTTTAAATGACCCCCGAAAAATAAGGTTCCCCAGCCCCCACCGTTCCTTACTTTTTTCTGTAAATATTTACACCTATAACATTCACAATTAGTTGAAATCAGCTTCTTAGCCATTTTCTTTTCTAAATAAAATCTAATTTAGAGATAATAATAGCAAAATTGTTAATTTTGACTATTTTTAACGAAAAATCAGGATTTTGGGGTCATAATGTCTCTAAATTTGTAGTTCAAGGTTGACAGCCCCCGCCCTTCCTCACTTTTTTCTGTAAATATTTACACCTATACCTATCATAATCAGTTGATTAATCAGCCTCGTTGCAATTTTTTCTAGGTTTGGCCAAAATTAGGGCTAATTTATGGTTACTTAAAAGGTAAAAGTGGTATGGAGGTTTATTCATGACGTCAGAATGCGCATAAATTTGGAGTTATCACTTGCGATCTATGATCACTTGTAATTTTTTCAAAACATACTTAAATTTAATGGAATTATTACGGATACCCATTGATCTCCAAACTTTCAGGGCTTTTATTTTATTTTGGGAAATACAATTTGGAAAAAAGATTAAAAAAAGGGGTTCAATGAATAGCTATATAAATAGTATTTTATAATATGTAACAGAAACAAATATGATATGAATCGATTGATGTTAAATAAATTTGTATGTATCTCATCTGTGCGAATTGTAAAAAATCAATTGTCAACCTTGAACTACAAATTAAATAACAATAAATATCGATAATAGTATTATTACAAGCTGTACTGTGAGTGTATGCAATGAGAATGTAGTTTAAGGTTATTTTATGTAAATTTATCGCCAAATCATCAGTTTACTTGACTGATATGTTTCGATATTAATACATGGTTATTATTCATGTTATTGGTGCATCAAAATAATGCGTACATGTACCTGGTTAAGTTTATTTTGATACCGATAGTATGATATCTTGGCATCTGCTCCGGACGGTCATGTAGTGGATATATGTGTACATAGACGAGATTTATTGTCAACTTTTATAAATTATACACGTATCACAATAATCCTATATTACTCATTTCAGAGTATAGTTTAAATTATTGATTTTGTTTGAACAAATCAGAACGATTGAGGCGACTTTGATGGAAATCTAGCAGAAGCTGTTAAAAAAACTCATATCGTTGGCGATATCTTCGCTTTGTACCTGAGTTGCATTCGCAGTCATGACAAAAACGTCTCGCTGCTCAAATTCGTTGCTCCTCGCGCTTCTTATCAAAGTTTGCATATCTTGCTCATTACTTGTATACTTTGGCGATCTACAATGGACTCTTTCTTTCAGCATTGGTAAGTGTAACACTGTAGGACCGGTGAAGGGCTATCAAGGTCGATGTAAATAAATGTGACCCGTCATATCGAAAGGTACCTTAAGGGTCCCAAAATAATTATTGATTTTATTGTCTCATCTGAAAGCGTATATTTTAAGCTTTAAAATGATACATTGCTTTTGCTTTTTGGAAGTTTAATTGCAAAGTTACATCCAAATTGGTGAAAGGCATCGGGTTGATTCAGAAAATTATAGTTCTGAGAAAATTGAGTTTTAAAGTTTCTGTACTGGTAAAACTTGAATGGAGAAAGGATTTTTATGTCAGGTTTTTAAATCATTTGTCTTATGTATTGGTTGTTGGAACCTGATTAATATGATAGAATACACTTAATTTTTTTGTGATTTTTGACTTTGATTTAATGACCTGAATCTCGTAATTTACTATGCCGACCTTAACATGCTTAAGGTACCTTTAGATATGATGGGTCACAAATAAACAACAATCGGTGGTTTTTTTACGAACTTCTTTTTTTACGATTAAAAAATCCATTAACGATTTTTCCCTCGGGAGAAAAACCCAACTTAACGAAGTCCTTTCCCTAAAATGATCTGGTTTGTGCAGATCGATTGGACATGCAAATGTTTGAAACCACAGCGAGTTTAAAGTAACAAACATGATGCGCAAAAAAAACCACGGACTTGAAAACAAGAATACAATACAAAACGGCACAATTTTTTCGGATAAAGCCACTAAAAATGCTCATGAATAGACAAACTGGACTATTTATTAGTTTTCGAAAGATAATACTAATCTTAATCAGATTTTAAAATTGTTTCATTTCTGTTTTTCGTTTAGTTGCAAGAAGGGGATTATATAATACAGAACGACACAAACCATTTCCGAAACCATTTTACCAAAACCAGAAGACAGGAAAAATTGCTGCGATTGTAAGTACGGTACTTATAGGTATTATAGGTTGTGATCACATACTTATCTCCCGGGCTAAATCGGAAGTAGTACATTTTTTGATGTTAAATTAAAGCCTATATTTTCTGATTATAAATCCAAAATTTCACCTCCAAATTCATACTTTTGGAGATGGGCAAAAAACGTAAAATTAATTGGTATACCTATTTTCTATCTTTTATCATGTTTATGTACACAGTTGCTCATAAAGTTGGAATAAAAATAATGTTACCACATTTTCATGTTACGGTCAATTTATGATGAAAATATCTGGACTTATGTTGCTTTTGGTCAGATGTGATGGGTAATCTTGTTGGGTGTGAAATGGAAGTCCGAATCTGATCAATTTTCTCATGTACTGGTATGAGGGCAACAAAAAAAATTGGTCAAAACGTGATTTTTTAATTGCTGATTTAAAAATCAGCAATTAAATTAGGTCAAATTTGATTTGACCCCGCCTTTGCCAAGGTCACTTCTCTACTCAAGTTGAGTGGTCATATGGAATGCTTATCTGTAGTACAGTGATAAGCAGGTGATTATATGTCTTGGTCACGCTTGACTGCACCAAGAGAATGCTTGGAAGCCAAGCACAAAAAGGTCCTTCAACGCCCCTCAATTTATAAAAATAGGGTTTTTGTAATTTGCATAACAGCCTAATCCCCAGAGTTACGTATTTTTTGCCTCTTGAGAGAAAACAAGAAGTAACCTAAAGGTTAAACCTCACAAGATGCATTTCATAGGTCAAGGTCAATTAGTTGAAAGTAAAAATGCACATGTTGAAATAGGAGCCTACTCCAGCGGCACTGGTTCGAATCACGACGAGTTCACTTTTGAGATTTATTGATAAATATTCCAAGTTAAAGACCTAGAGCAGCTTGATTATAAATATATATTAAATGCAGTTTGTGCATTCCAAATAAACGAAGCACGTTTCACGTCCGGGTTTCACGTTGGTCCTGGTCTTAAAATTCCCCGAAGCATGTGCTCTAATAAAGAGTGAAAAACTTGTTGAACTTTCCAAGATTATTTCCACCACTGATGTCTTAGAACCTATTGCAGCATGGGGACTCATCTAGTCAGATGATGTACAAGTTTGAACAATTTAAGCTTATGTTTTCTTTCTATTTGTCACGTTTGTCCTGGTATTGTGTTATTAGACTATTAGGCCCTACTTTGGGGATGGCCCATTCAGGCCTTTTTGGCCTTTTGCCATCTCCTCAATATCATTCTTTGTTGTATTTTATGTATATTTTTTTTTGTTCTAAGCTCTGTTCAGTGTATTTGAGTGTGATATTGGAATAAATTGGAATAACAATTGGAATAATGTGTTATTGTAGACCTAATTAAGCCGGATTGTGGAAAAGTTTAAAACTTAAAAGCTACAAGTATTTTTCATTTCCTTCCTTTTTAAGGATGAATCTGAAGATGGATACCAATCGTGGACCCAAGAACAGACGAAGAGGAAAGCAAACATCAATCGGAAGTGTCACAATATCGTATCAAATGAAGCACACATAACGGACTGGATACGGAAACGAAAACAAGATCTTTGGCATATATTGGTTTCTGAAAAATACAAATTATTATTTTGTTATCTCCCTAAAGTGTCTTGCACAAACTGGAAACTTTTATTCTTATTCTTGAATGGAGATGTCACTAAAGATCAACTCTCAACTGTAACACACGAGGAAGTACATTCCAAAACTGAGAGCGCTAAGTGGCGATTGGATCATTATTCCGACGCCGATGTATTATACCGTTTGAAAACGTATTCTTCATTCATAATTGTAAGAAACCCGTTTAGTAAAACGTTGTCTTGCTATCACGACAAGTTTGAAACAAATACTTATGAAAGTGCAAAATTTCGGAAACGCTATGGCAATAAAATCCACCTAACATACGGAACGTTCGAAAATGATGATATTCAATCCAATGGAATTCCGGATAATAACTTCAATGTGACCTTCCCAGAATTTGTGAAATATTTAGGGGACAAAAGAGTTACGTTTTCTGAACCAGCTGAGAAAATGAGAGACAAAACGTTTGCAACCAAACACCCGGAGGAGCATTGGATGCCGATGGCTGATTTATGTTTTCCCTGTCAAGTGCGCTACCATTATGTTGGAAAACTGGAGACTTTGGACACAGATGCAAAGTATATTCTGCAAAATATTGGTATTCCTCATTTGATGCACGTTATTAATCATATACCACGACATTCTGGTAAGCACCCGTCATTTTCCAACAGCTCAAGGAATATGGTAAAGAATTATTTCAAACAACTGTCAGAATCTGATGTTGACGGGCTAAGGTGGAGATATAGGGATGATTTCAATATATTCGGGTACAATGGCGAAGTGAATTTGTTTTAAAAGTTCACAACACAGGTCTTCCCCATTTCCCCTCCCCCGATTTTTATCTGGTATTACGCAGCAATATAAGTTCATTCATCAAGTATCAACCGTTTTTTTAAACAATGTCGGGTGCCCCCCCCCCCC
>JXSR01S001202.1:11435-35803 GCA_000969725.1 Ophiothrix spiculata | reverse complement strand
TTATTATTAACACATCATGTGTATGCAACACTGACCCAAGTCCATAGCTTTGGTAATTCTTTTAATGCATACAAGATTTTACAGCAACTCATTTTTATTTTTGAACAAGTGGATTGGGATCATTGTTTCCATTTAGGTATTCAATTACTTGGCTTAACAGAACAGAGCTGAGAAAATAAATAGTTTAAAACACATAACTTTGCAAAAAGATGTATATCATTTATTGACTTCTTTGTCACATATTGTGTACAGTGTACTTGATTGAAATACTTTTTCTACAAATATGTACCCTCGTCTCTTACAGAATTAACATTTGTTTTTTCATCTTTTAAGTACAATTTTTGTAAACAGCTTAGTACAATTGTATCTAAAATATCAAGAGTTCTTTTGCTAAATTATACTATTAATTCAAAAGTAAAACACTTCGTTTTAGTCAGCATTTCCATGAAAATATTTCAAATACTATTTTCATGACTACATTTACGTGAGCACTTCCAAAACAAAACAGACACGAGTGGTCAGCTGCCGATGAGTTTCGAGCGACCCGTAACCACTGTACAAAATGCCAATCAGACTTGAGACCAAAATTGTAACATTGGGTTGTGCACATTGAAGTGCATACAAACTGGTGGGTGGGTCTTACTTCAGGTCTTGTTTTTTTTCAGCATGCGAATGTAACAGCACACCACTTGATCCAGATAAGTTATAAAAGATTTCATATGAATGTACACAAGTTACAGCACTGTCTTGAGAAGTGGTGTATACAACAAATCATATATTTATAAAAGACAAGACCTGTTGTTTTTACCCATGCTACATGACAGATTTCGAATTGAATTTTACAAGCAATATAACCTGGTACAAAATCACACAATTTTCAAATCCAGACAGACTGAAAACACACATGACAAATGGTGAAAAAAAAATATGTAAAATTTTCAAGATGACATACAATGTGCATTAAAATTTAAATTGATTACCTACAAAATTGTACATAAATCATATGTAATTACCGGTACCTCTTCTGTCAATATTCCTAGAGGTTGTTTTGTGACAAGTTTCGAATCAATTATTTTTCAGAATGTATTTATTTATTTATTTCATTCTTCTTTATCCTGGGTTATCCCTTCAATGCACTAGCACTGTTCTTCCAGGGAGCCCAGGTGATAGAAATATTACCTTGGAATATTTGGTGACCATGTGCGAATTATGCTCACTTTACTTGCTTTATGATTCATGCTGCAGTGCAGACTTAAAGATACCCAACAACCAAACCCTTAAGACATCTAATCTAATTTGAAACAGAATCTAAACTACATTCCAGAAAATATATATGCAATTTCTTTTCAGTCTGTCCCATTCATCCATGAACTAACCCTTTATCATTTTTTCTTCCTTAAACTCAAATAATGGTTTGTTAAACTCAGAAAGTGCGTGTATGCCACACTTTTCCTACTGTGACTGTGAGAACTTCTACCTATGCATCTTCTCTGTTCTGGCAAGAAAATAGACCCTCGTAATTTTCTCTCCTAATTTAATTTCAAAATTGGACCTTCATAACTTAGTACCATTCAAAGTTGGCTATCCTTCAGAATTAAGAGGGAATCAGAAAAAGAACATTAACATAGAAGTTCTCTCAGTGTTAAAATTATGTGCAGACATTATACCTCTTATACGCATCTTTCAAAATCTCTGAATTTTATACCGAATTATAACAATCTGTACTATATTCACAACACAGTAATTTTTGAATGAATAGATAGGGCCCTTGAGTGTAGTAATTGATCATGGCTTTCGATCTCTAAGTTAGTAGAACAATATCTATAACCTTGTTTTGAGGAACAATTTTATTAGCACCAATTAAGTTATACATTTTCCAAAACTTAAATGGATTAATCTCTCAAAATTTACAAACCCTGATATTGATTTTGCCGAGCCAACATTTTGATCAATTTTCCATGTTGCAATGAATTCATATGATGCTATATCTCTACCTATCTATCCCGCCCCTCCTCATAATGTATGTGTGACAACTTCTAATTTATTCAATAATTCATTACGACGTGCAGTGGCTGTCTTGTCCACGTCTAAGTACTGCTGTTTGGACATTTTGCCGCTAACTACTTTCTCAGCGTTGGTCACCTGGCTGGCGATGAGATCCTTGACATTGTTGGCCAATTTTTGCAGCTCAGCAACCTATTGGGACAAATAAGATATAACAAAATATACAGATTAATTAAAAAATCACTCACTTTGTGATATCATCTGGTTTATTTAGTTAACTCAAGTACGATCTTTTAAACCGTCATATCGTTGTGCTTAATAAAATATCGAGACAATGTAAGACAGCGGAGTACGTGCAAATCTATAACAAGAGAAATGCAAGTTCTTTTAGCTATCTGTTGATCTTCCTCCCAATACTACACAGGTTAGAAATGAGACATCTAAACTGCGGTAAGCTATGAGAGGACAAATGATAATCAAACTTAGTTGGACTCAAGAAAATTAATAGTTCCTTGCTCATTTATTCCCCAATCAATTACAAAGCAAGATTATTACAAATATGATTATGGTAGGACCCTACAAACCGCACAACTCATTAAGTGCAGTGACTCTAATAACAATTGGTACTTTTTGTCTTGCATGCAGCCGATTTACTGTATTTCCACAGATATTTTTGGTTTGTATGTATGATTACTAATCATTGTATCCTGTACATAGAGAAAATTCATTTTCTTTTCCAGAATTGTGACCTCGTAGATTTTCACAAGCAATTTGTCATCACACATGGTATAGTAAGTTAAATAAGCTCTGAAATTAAGAATGTCTTAACACTTGTTTGAATAAATTTAGGGGCATTTATTAGAAGAGGGTTCTTACTGGAGACATACAGCACTAAATACTACAGATACTTTACCTTTTCATACACCTCCGTGCTCTCAGTCTTGAGAGTATTGATGATTGTCTGAATAGCTTGGGAATGGGTGCGCTGATCACCATCCAACTCCTTACCTCCCCAGAAATCTGATGGTGCTTTCCTATTACTCTTACCTTTTCATACACCTCCGTGCTCTCAGTCTTGAGAGTATTAATGATTGTCTGAATAGCTTGGGAATGGGTGCGCTGATCACCATCCAACTCCTTACCTCCCCAGAAATCTGATGGTGCTTTCCTATTACTCTTACCTTTTCATACACCTCCGTGCTCTCAGTCTTGAGAGTATTAATGATTGTCTGAATAGCTTGGGAATGGGTGCGCTGATCACCATCCAACTTCTTCAAAGTGGTACGGAAACCTGGCACAAAAAAAATTAGTTATTAGTGGAAATGGTATGCTTTTCAGAATTCTGGTAAGGCTATAAAAAAGTACCATAATTTAACGGAGCTGTTCAAACGTAAACACAATAAGAGTTTACATGCAATAAGGCATCAATTATACATATTTAGCATGGAGCACTCAACACAAATTGTTGACTGTTCTAATTCAACACAATCTGAACTATAAGAACGTTGTGTTTAGACCATCAAATGACAGCTGCCAGACACTACATAGAAGTATTGTAAGACAGCAGAGTACATGCAAGTCTATTATAACAAGAGATATGCATGATCTTTTATCTACACTGTAATAATGTAAGACAGCGGAGTACGTGCAAATCTATAACAAGAGATATGCAAGTTCTTTTAGCTATCTCTTGATCTTCCTCCCAATACTACACAGGTTAGAGATGAGACATCTAAACTGCGGTAAGCTATGAGAGGACAAAATAAAAAATAAAACCTGTCATGACCAATTACATTGCAAATTGGCAAAGACGGCAACATAATTTTACAGATAATTGAAAGCGAAAGGATAAATTAGTAGATGTACTAGTAGTTCAGATGGAGAATAAGACAAATTAATGAACATGACAAGAGCAATTTTTAAGCAGCAACTTCAGTTTGCAGTTGTTGTGTTACTGCAAAGTGACACGAGACGTACCAGCAAAAAGCTCAACAATTTCTTTATTCACACCTACATTAGACATTCATGAAGGGAATAAGGGGCAGCTTCAGAACTCAACCACTGACTGACTGCCTGGAATAGCAATAGGTTCCGGTGCAGTCACCGCCTAAGCAGTGTAGTGTAATTAACAGCAATCTTGCCTTGCACATATTAGGTCCAGATTCAACTGCTAATGAAGTCAAGCTCTTTCTCATGCGGGCACTGGGCGATTTTTACCCTATGATTCCCGACTTTTTGCGCCTTGTAGGACAGAAAAAAATCGAGACCCAGGCAACAACACTTTTCCCACTATATCATCCAGGTCTTGCCGTATATAATTTTTTGTGTTTAGGACGAGTCCAAATTCGTGAAGAAAATAATTGGAAACATATATATTTTTGGGGAAAAACAATACATATATATCAGAAGAAAATCAAAAAAGTTCTTCTTTTAATGATAAATTCTTGATTTCCAAATCAAAATTAGGATTAAATTGCTTTGAAATACTGGTTGTCTGGAAATTTTAAGGTCCAGCAGCCACTTTCTTTGAATTTCTGGTGCCTGGTCCATGTCCGCTGAAGAAAAAGCTTGGATGAGGCCACTTTCAGCCATTACAGAACCTTTAGCTACTGACTAATCTGGTCAAAAGGAAGTATTCTGTTTTAAGTTAATCCATTCCTAGCATGGACAGTTTAAAGTTAAGTAATGAAAAGTGTTGCTTTAGCCTTGGTTGTTGCCAACTTCATGTTAGGTCAATATAAATCTTGACCCATTATCATTTAAAATTCTACTTTGCAGATTTCGCCAAGTATGCATGTTGATATAAAATATAGAAAGAAAGAAAGGGTCTTACCAGAGCCATCCTTGCTATGCTTAAATTTGTTGATAGCATCATCATAGCCACTGTACAGCTTGGAGCGCTTGCCGTGGTGGTTCAGCACTTCCTCTACCAGTCCTGCAACACGAAGACGAGCTTCATTCACCTCATCCTAGGGAAAAGATAATTATGAATCTAATCAGTTTAGTCAATTTTGATGAAGAGAAGCACCATAGATCAGTAGTTATGATAAAGTTTATTTTGCTGGTAGGGCAAACTAGCAGTGCCATAAGAAACCCCTCTGCTTCTACTTCTTTACATTTGAAAGTTAATATTTTGATGTAACATAGATAATATCTATGATCAACGTTCCCGCTAAGGTGTTTGAGCTTGCACCAATTCGAGCAATTTTGACAAAGTTGAAGAGGTGCTTACGCCAAAATCAGGAGCTGAGGCTGAAAATTGGCCAAATAAAGCAAGGAAAAGAATCTTTTTTACACATTGTAAGCTGCGCCAATGGCGCACCATACGGTCTTAGCAGGAACACTGCGCTGTCTATGATCATTATACTTGATCTTTGTCTTTACCTGTCTCTATTGTACAGGAGTCAAAGTTTTGGAAAAAAGTTGTACAAGACTTGTCTAAGTGTTTGTTGGCCCTTATGATATCATTAAATGATGTGCCAGAACCATGATCTAAGAAACTGTAATGAAAAATGTTGGCCACCTCTTTAAATCAGATGGTATAACATACCAAATAAAAAATTACTTCCTCACGACATTAAATTGTAAGAAAGCAGAGTACGTGCAAATCTACTGGACAAGATAAGCAAGTTCTTTTGGCTATCTGTTGATCTTCCTCCCAATACTACACAGGTTAAATATCACATCTAAACTGCGGTAAGCTGTGAGAGGATGGACAATAATGCAAACTTTTAATATGATATGTTTATTTAATCCACTAAGTACACAGATAATTTGAAACAAGGCTCTCATTTCGTATATTTTTCTGAACCAGAATCTTCCGCAGGCCAAAAATTAGCATTCAACTGGCAGCTCACAAGAATCACCAGTTCTGGTCGGTTGCTATATTGTTCTAAGCAATGTCAAAGGCAAGAATGCCAATATCGAATGTTCTGCCACTAGTCGAGTTCTGAAGTGGCTTCTTACATTACATTTAAATTATTGGACACACCCAGGACCTAAAACATTGGAAATTTGCCACAGCCTTGTGATGGGTGCCCACAGCCTTTTAATGAGAGTACTTACTGTTGAGATGGAGAAGTCCATCCTGACAATGATGATAACAGCTATAAAGAGAAGGTACAACGCACCTACAACCAGAAGTGGCTCCTGGAGTAGCAGCAGCTTGTTGAAAGAATAATGAAGCTGAGGAACAAATAAAGCAACACATACCAATAAATTTGGTTAATTTCAACTTTTTAAGTTGCCTCTTAGACCTAGACCATACATTCATACAAATAAGACAATCGCTCACACTGTTAATCCCTACACGAGACATTCTCTAAAGTAAGAAAATACAACTGATCAACCCAGATTAACCTTTCCAAATCAACTCCTCGTGGACACTTCAAGGCGTTTTTTTTAAAAATATATGTCTGACAGCGGAGTACGTGCAAATCTATTATAACAGATGAGCAAGTTCTTTTAGCTATCCATTTATATACCTCTTGTTTTTACATTGTACACAGCCTTTCAAATAGATGAAAAACAGAAATGTTAAAAGAGGAATTTGAACATGTCTGGTCTGGACAAAATATTGATTTCTATGATTTTCTGAACAAAACATCAAACATTTTGACCATCTCAAATGGAGAGTTCCTGGACTGATTTTATATGGGCCTGACAATTAAGACTGGGTAATTGTATTCCTTCACCAAATTGCATCTTTAAACATATCATGAATGAACATGTATCTCATTCATCTGGGATGATAACAATTAAATTCAATTTTGACGACCAGAATATTTATACTCACTAAGCAGAGAACCCTGATTCATTATTTATCATCATGTAACTAGTTTAAAATGAATTGAATGTGTAAACACTTGTCCTTCAGAGAATAACATTGCTGCATCCAATAATGCTCAATTCTATTTTCTTCAAAACCTCTTGAAAAAAAGGTACAATTTTGGCCTGATGATATGGTCCAGGGCCATATGGTCTGGGAGCATATTTGACTTTTCAATTGACGAATATAAGTTTTAAATGCTCCTGGAGCATTTGAAGTCAAAAGTCAAAAATGCTCCTGAAGCATATAATTCATTTGAAAATTTCAGAAGTCAAATATGCTCCAGGACCATATTATCAGGTCAAATTCACACAAATGCACTCTGTTCTTACCTCAAAGTCTTCAATATGGTTTTCAACCATTTTAGTTTTATGAGCAACAACGACTGGACGCCCAATGGTATCCAGATAAGTGTAATGAAGCTCGTTGGCGCTACGGCGTACATCAAATGGCGCCTTCAAGGCAATATTTCTGAAAGAAGAGCAAGAGAATAGAATGTTTCAAATTTACAAATAAGCTGTTGTATGTTTTCATAATGAATATTACAAAAATAATTCTGCTACATTCAAATTTGAAAAATCAATGCACTGTAGCCCTGACCATTATCAATCATTCTGTTGTTTAAAATTGCAAGCAATCTTATTTCTTTGGCTTCAATTAAATCTAAATCTGGATTGTAGATGGAAAGTGTCCTTTCATGACAGGTCCCAGGAGTAAACATCTCTTACTGCACACCTGTTATCACACCCCTAAAATCATATCACTTTAACATTTAAAATTCATGTGATGACTCAGAACTATGGATTTTTTAAGCATTATACAACATGAATTATTTAACATTTCTGATCTCTTGGTGTTTTATGAATGTGACTACTTTCCGAACCGACACACATCCAACACCTCAGGATCAGTCATTTTCACTAAGTACTTTTCTCTGTACTATGTTGTATTTCTGTAATACTCCAAGACAATCTGAATAGTTATAATCTGTAGACTTACTTTGCTCCTTCTGGGAGGATGACCTTCAGCGTCATTTCATCCACCACCATATCATCAAACACATGATCCAAGAAACGCATACTCAACACATAGTTATCACCTGAGGGAACAAAGCAGGTTGGCAATTAGTAATAGTACCGGTACTTGAACACATTCAACAACATTTTTCTTGTAGCCATTATCATTAAAAACACCATTACATTTAGCCTGAATATCTTGATATGTGCCATTTACAGCAAATTGGGTAAAGATAAGGCCTAAACATACAGGATTGTCAATTGACCAAATGACCTAAATGACACAATAAAGCACTCTGGCCCAACTACAAAAAAATTTGATGCTGTTTGGTTGAAAATATTTATCTCAAAAATGTTGTGCGAAAGCGGAGTACGTGCTAATCTACTAGATGAGATAAGAAAGTTCTTTTAGCTTTCCATTACTGTCCCTCTCAATACTACACATTCTAGATATGATAAAATACTAGGATGCGGTAAGCTGTGAGAGGAATGCACTAATCAAGTGTACATTTGATTTATTGAGTGTGAAATAGGTTGATTCAATGTAAATTTACGTTTGAAATCAAATGTACACTTGAATCAATCAAACGTATGCTTGATTCAATCAAATGAACGCTTGATTCAATCATTCAAATCTTTATGAAACAGGCCCCTGACTATGTAAGATGCATCATTAGCTGAGTAACAGTCAAAAATTATTCATACAGTAGTGTTTCATTGAGGAACAGTAAATCATCAAATTTACCCAGCACTCTCTTGCAGTTTCAGTCCCCATCAGAATCTGTGCATTATTTTTTGTCCAATGATTTTACTTACAAAATGGATTTTGCTTTTAATAACTTGTATCAAATTGGCTCACAAACAATTTAATCAGTCCTTTCGGTGACGACTCCCAGGTACCCACGCAATAATTGCAGGGAACTGGCCTGCCAATTTCCTCTAAGCTGGCAAATTTCCTGCCAATAACCAACCAACAAGTCACCAGCTAAGTCCTTGCCTATCCCATTTCCGCATACATTCACTAACTAGCGTCCCATCGACAGATTTTTCAACCCATTTCCTACTCCATTTTCACGGCATGACTCGTCAATCTTGACTCTTCATTTCTGTCCAGAAATTTTCTATTCGAAGCCATCGTTAATTATATTTCCTTTTCAGGCAAAAGTTTGCAAGAATTTCGATCGAGATCACTCACTCCACGTGCATCAATCATGAAGCCGCAAACTTTTATTGATTATTTTGCCGCAAACCAAAGTTATGAACAAAACACGCAGCTATTGGATGAACACAAAATCAACATAATTAAATGTCCAATCAGGGTTGTGCTTTTATAACTGACGGGTTGTGCTTTTAAAATGACAAAATATCGTTCAAATTGGGCGACAAACGGGACAAATACGATCTTGAAATTGGGCGGTTTTGGGCTTGATACGCGAAGTACAATTTTGCTGATAATAAAAGCTAACAATCATGAACTAGTAAGGACGGCGCGATAAACGAGACAAACGTGATTCGACATGGAAATTGGGCGCTTTTTGGATTGATGTGTGAAGTACAATTTTGCCGATATTATCATGAGCAAGTCATTAAAAAACGGCACCTCACCCCCCTAATTTTAAACCGGATTTACATTGATCTCAGTGACTATCCATTTTGGGGGGAAAAAATCGGGAAACCGATTTAAATCGGGAAATTATCACGCCTGAATTGAGACATCCCTGTCTAGATCTTAGTTCAATTCCCAACCCAATTGATAACATCAAGCCTCACACCTCCTAACTTTAACAATGAATACTCTGCAAGTGCCCAGGTACAAGGGGTTGAAGAAACAGCTGACAGGCACAATAATTGATAACACTGAACAATTTACCTGAATTATACAAGTACTCATAGCCGGGTAAATTGTATCCCATGTAGTAATGAGTCTTCCATCCACCAAACAGCGGGAAACGTGGACGGAGCTCTAGTTCCACGTGGTCTTCATGCTCGATGAGATGACTTGTGGAGATGTTGCCAATTTCATCCCGGTAGTAAACATCAGCTGCTGAGGCTGGCAAGACAGTCTACAGATCAAATTAAAAAAGTGAAGTTCAAATATCTGATAGGCCTACTGAAAGAGGAAGAATATTCATCTTTTTTAACATGAATAAAGTGATTTGAGCCATGCAGTCATTGCATTCCATGAACAAACCCTGGTGGTACCATGATATTTTAAAAACAATTATTTACTACCAATGCTTGTGCAATATGGACTATTCATACTGATGAAAAACTACAACGTTACCGATTTATGGTAGATTAAGAAAATGTCACATTTTGATCGTCCTACAATAATCCTGGATGTATTTTCTAATCAACTTGTATGATTTGATTGATGAGAATCTGCCCCGTGTCCTTATCCTCTGGTAGTGGTATCTTGATAATGATCCCTTCAGCTTAGCTCCAGAATGAGGGACATCAATTTCTTCTCACTCAGTACTCACCTTGTAGGATTTGATTGATGAGAAGCCATCTTGTGTCCTCTGGTAGTCATATCTTGAGAATGACCCCTTCAACTTTGCTCCAGAGTGTCGGATATCGAACGTTTCTTCCACAGCAATGTTGCCCCAATGTGAGACCTCTATCACACGCTCCATCCTGCTCACTGTCAAAAAGGCATTGTTGTTTTCATAATGGACTCGCAAGTTTTCCTGTAAAAAATAAACACATCAATTATACTTGCAATGCAAGCTCCAAAATCATTAAGTTTCACATAGTACTAGTAGTTGAAATGTGAATCACAAGATGGACATTAATCACCATGTCAAAAAATGAAGAATAAATGTTAGGCTAAAATGTTGTATGAAAGCGGAGTACGTGCTAATCTACTAGAAGAGATAAGCAAGTTCTTTTAGCTATCCATTACTGTCCCTCTCAATACTACACATTCTAGATATGATAAAATACTAGGATGCAGTAAGCTGTGAGAGGCATCGCACAAAATAGATGTAAAATATTTCTTAGTTTTGTGCGAACCTAACTCAATAAAAAATCACACACAAATTAATGTTTAGGTAGGAGTTTTTAAGGAGATTGTTTTCAAAATTCTGTATAATGTTTTCACAATACTGTATAAGTAGTAATTTTCGTGCTACATGTATTTTTGCACCAAATGCGCTTTATTCGTCTAGCATAAAAATATATGTAGCACGTAAAGTGGTATACTGTTTATACCATGCACGTAAAAAAAATCAAGAGCACTAATATTAAAATACGCCAACAACCTTTAATTTGTTTTCACTGCAAACCCAGAGAATTGGGATTTTTGAAAGTGCTTACCTGAGCGAAAGCTTCCATATCTTCATATGGGCCATAAGTGATAGTGTCATCATTGAGAGCCACTGGGTTGATTTTACTGTGAAACTCTACACCACTTGATGCCAATTTCACATTGGTGGTCTGGGAAGTAGTTTTATATGGGGAGTAGAAGTAAACATCTCCTGTGAATTCCACAAATTGTTTTTCGCTCTGGACAATTTGCGCTGGGAATGGTCTAAGGGCATGGACAAAGACCTGGTCCACATCGACATCCAGACTGCTGCCAGCATCTAGACTTGATTCCAGAGCTACCCTGTAAAAGGTTTTGTCGCTGCAAAGAGAAAAATGTGTGTTACCGCTACCGGTAATTAATGTGTTGAGGAAAGTGACAGTATAAGAAACAGAACTGTTAAAGGAGCGAGCGTTTTTTCCCCAAACATTTCTAAATTTTTACATAAAGAGTTAAGCTGAATTCATACTCAAAACGCAATGCGTTTCGTTTCCAATAATTTTCACCACAAACGGCACCGCAAATGAATTCAGACTGAAAATGCAAATGGACTGCGGCAGCCGACAACATGAAAACGCAATAGAAAGTTGAGCTTTGCTCAACTCGGTTTGCTGTGCCGCATTCGGTGTTGCGTTTTGATATCGATTGATCTGAACTCCTCAAAAATATTACTGCACATGCTCGGTGCGTCGAGTCTGAATTCAGCTTTAGTGGTACTAATGGATGCATGCAAAGTGTCTTTGCCAAATTCAATCCCCTACTATAGGTTATGTCAAAATATTGAAGATTTTCTTTCATTAATATTAACTATCGCTGTCATCAAAAACAAATACTGCCCCCAGAATTGAAACTGTAAAATTGACTTAATTAACTTTAAAAGGGAACTTGAGAATTTTGTTTGATTTATATTATCTACCATCGATGAAGCAAAAGCAATGTTATACCAATGAAACTTAACCCCTTTCCAGACATTGCATCGGTACAGACTTTTAGAGATCACACAAGATCAACAAAATTATACTTCTTGTAACATTTTTGAATAATCTTGACACTTGCTTGAGTATTGAAAGCCTAGGGAAAGAATATATTCTGCTCTTACTGGCACATTGTGTATATTACTGCTACCCGAATGCATTTATAATACAGTGATTCAAAAATGATTAAGTAGAACTACTGATTAGCATGATTTGCCCATTCAGTTCTAAAGAGTTGTCATGTGAATTTGAAATGACCTCAAGATGACCTTCTTTGACCTCAGATCAACTTCTTACCAATGCCATACAATACTGCAGCATATGAAAAGTTTTATCAGAAGGCAAATGACCTTGGGAAACATTGGAAACAAAATTACCAATCAATTACTAAACTTGTTACTTGTACAATAAAATCCTAAAACATATTGTGTTACTGGCCTGAAATGCCCCAAATTGAACCGAAAACAAATACAATTACAGAAACATTAAAAAATTCATGAAACGTATCCTGACGAATCACTCCTCTATTGTAAACCAAATGCCAAGATCAGCACTGGTAAATAATTAGACAGTGAATATGATAGGTAAGTGAAACAAACATTCAGAAAATCAATCAAATTTGAAGTAAACAAACTCACTTATGGCTTGCAACAGAAGTTGGTGCAACTTTCAACTTGACAGCTTCCCCATCACCACTTTTCACCTGAAATTACAAAAATGGAGAATTTATTCATTCAAGGGTTTAGCCAGGATTTGAAAGTAGGGCGTCCAAATTCTCGGCTGGGCGAAAAGGCCGACTTTAATCAAGACATTGTGACGTCAGCACGATTAATATACATACTTGACAAAGACGACGATGATTTATGTAACCAACATGGCGACCTTTTTCTGCATACGAACGGAGACATAACGTGGTATAAAGCCCATTTTGAAGTCCACAAATTGATCAGATTTTGATGATTTTAAAGAATTCTAACATTCAGCATTGAATTTCATATCGTAAAACGCATTTTTGGACGCCTCATTGGATGGCCTTTGCATTTTACAGGGCGTCCATTTTAGTGATCAGCTGTCCAAATGACGGTTGGAAGGCTCTCTGGCTAAACCCTTGCATTCATTGTGTCATGCCCCTGGAAACAAAGTTTGGATACAAGTTCTGTACAACGCTTTGTGACGAAAAATAAAACATACTCGAGAGAGAGAGAAAAAAATGGAAGAGAGAAAACAGGCTAGAAATGTTAATTGAAAAATGCACTGCTTAGGAAATCTGTGTTTGTAAATTGTTGCTCGAGAAACACAAGCCAAAAAAACTTCGTTTTTGGCTTGAGGCAAACTGTGTAGTACAGCCTATCACATAAAGGCCATTCGTGCATAAATTGAAAAATACAAACGGTACTTGAACAAACAGAAATGTTTTATTACATATTCATGAAAGGAATCTTTTTGAATTACATTTATGAAAATCGCACTGTTCTGATCAGAGAAATCAAACGGAATGTTTCCTTTGTTTACATAGCAACGGTTTGTAAACATATCTTCAAACATCATTTTTTGTGTGACTAACAACTTCGGGAAGTATTTATAATAGGTAAATTTATTATAAATATCCTTTGTCATGTTTGTGGAGGGTTGCAGTTCGTATTTGATAGCTATGATCACTTTTGGGGATATTGGGTAAGTGCACTTATGCGCAGGTTTTATTGCAGAGCTTGCTTCTGGCTGTGCCCCAGCACAGCCAGATATTTCGGGTAAGTAAATTGTAATATGTTTGTTTTGTTTCTCAGTTTTCTTTTAAACATCACGGCCCGTATTCCAGAAAGGTGTTTAGCTAAATCAATGACAAGGTTTTATTTCTCGTCAACAGCATGACTGTTCTGCTTGAAAGTTGCAATGATGCGTATCATTCCTGGACAGTTGATGCTCAGTCAAACAATGGTTTAGCTAAACATCTTTCTGGAATACGGGCCCACAAGTTTTTGGATGTACTTTTTGAGTAATAGTCTCATTCTCATCTGATTCGGACGTGTATTTCTCCATTCCTTTATCAGCAAACTATATTGTTGTTTCAAATCATTTTCGGACATGAAAATTCAAGAGCCTTGGCTTGGCACTTGCGTCACCGTAACAGTATTGCGTGTGCAATGCCAATGTACGCAAATATGCAACACTTTCCAAGCGCGCTACCTCGCAGACAGTAGATTACTGACATTATTAGTAATATTACTGATTGGAAATGGCGTTGGCCGTTACGTACTTCCCGATGTCCTTTGCTTGTCACAGCTAGTGGATACGCGTTAGCTGCATTGAATTTGTCACATCAGTTCGTGTCTGGAATTTATTTGAAACAATAATAGCCATGCACATGATGATGGCGTGTATGCTGATACATTTTTAAAAATTTTTGTTTTCATTGCTTTGCCTACTAGTAGGCTACTCAGTCACGGACCCGGATTTCAATTACATTTTTTTGCATGTTTATTTAATATCAGGGACTGAATTTTGTAATGAGCAGGCGAGCGAAAAAAAGCTCTCCTGGATCTCTCAAGATGAGCAGTAGACGAGTTTTCAAAAAACTCATCTGGAGAAATCTAGACGAGCACTTTGGTTAGTTTAAGAATTAATACAAAATAACAAATGCAATATTTTTACTGAAATTCCCCATGACGCATGACATGTGCTGATCCACACCAATATCATTTCATATGATTTTAATTTTTGACAAAGTATTTACTGGAATCTCTTTCCCGTGTCTATCTTTTGCTTTATTTTATATTCTTCGGTTGCGCCGAAGCTACCGACTCCGTCGCCATTTTGATTGCTTCGAGTTGATTTTATATAATCAGGAAGAGATTGATTGATGAATATTAATGAGTAACTATTAACACGTCATCACATTTTGTGAATGATACATTTCATTGATCGTTCTCTGCTTTATCTGACGTCACGCATACTTAATATTCTAAACATCGCGAGGTCTCAGGCACTTGCAGATGGTATCAATGTTCACTAACATTTGCTTGAGTCTTGGAACCAAAATGAGTTCATACGTCAGTAACAAGTTTAATTGTAGTCTGATCATGTTCCAAGATCGCTTCAGCGAGAGCATTTATGAGTTACAAGATTGACGATAGCGAAGTCGGCAATTCATTTATTAGGAGCTTGAAAACTCTTGGCACAATCTGACGAGACGCGCGATAAATTGCTCGGACTGAAAGGCTTTTAGATGCGCGATGACGCGCGAACGCCTTAAAATTCAGTCCCTGAATATAATAAACAGTAAGCTTACCGATGCCCCCACATACGAAATGTGATCAACAAGTTTTGGATCTACAGCAATCAGGAATGATTTCACTGCCCCTGTTCCTCCATTCTCCAAAGAAATAGAGCTGGAAATTTTAATCAGCTGAGATGACAGATCTACTTTTCTGTCGACTTTTACATTGACTAAACCACTGTTGATTTTATCTTGCTGAGCAGCTAGGGTGCAAGCTAAAATAGCTGCCAACCAGATTATGGATAATCTAGTGCGATTCATAGTAAAATTGTGAAGATTATGACAGATTACAATGACTGTTTCGGGGCTTCTTCCGACAGATTAGCACCATTGAAACTGAAGGAAAGATCTACGGCGTCCACGTCGGCATTGCCAGGGATTACTTCCGGGGTAAGGGAAGTTCCCGACCTCGGATGTCAAAGGTCACAGAATTGACAAGGCATGAAAAATTTCGTCAAAATTAGGACCCGTGTAATGGCAGTAAAATGCGTTTTTTAGCATCTGCAAGTAAAGTTCTGAAGAAGGAATAAACAGACGGTCTTTCTAAGAAGTAAATTCACATAAATATTTATAAATTGAGAGTTGAAGGGTTGTGAAATCCACATTTTGCACCCTCTTTTACTCCTGACTGGACTCTCGGTAATTTCGCGCCACTTGAAAAGACACTACTGCTGAATTTGACGAAGTTGTCAAGTAATATGGCAGACGCTGAAGTAGGTCTTTCGCTGAAGAAAGCACTTTTTGAGAGTCTGACTGCTATTCTCTCGCCTGACCAAGGGACAAGGATTCGTGGTGAGGATCAAATCAAGTTGTTGGAAGTGACAGAACGTGAGTAATCAGATTCAGAATGTCTATGATCAGTTACAATACATATAATGTTTTGTCGACATACTAGTAGGTCTAATGATCAGTAAATTAAATTTAATGTTAATTTTGTAAATAACAGCTTTTTCTTCATTCTTCATTCTTCATTTGGTATTCTCCAGAAAAAGTACAGCAACTTATCGAAGGAGATTTGTGCCGTGCAGACTTGCACTCAACTCGTGCCTCATATACTATTAACTATATGAGGCACTCAGGCCGAATTCGGAAGCCTATACCTAAAACTAGTGCTAGCGTTCCCGAATTTGTAACGCACCTTTCGGCTACATGTGACAATATGACTCCAAACAATTTGGCTTGATTACTATATATAATTTATGTCAAACAAACTTACTATTCATTTTGGTCATTTATTTCCACTAAAGGTGATATCTGCATGTGATTTTTCTTGTTCACAAATGCGTTCCCGGTGATCAAACGATGTAATCTAAACATTGTCACGTTGCATATCGCATTATGGATCTCATTAATATTAATGTGACGTCGTTTGGCGATACCATTATTTCATAGGTGTTTGACTAATCCAGCCACGGATTGAAAACAGGCGCTGCAAGGTCCACCTAATTAAAATCACCCCTTCAAATTAGTGGATTAAGCTATAACATTCACTTGAGGCTATATTGGTGATGTAATCATCAGGGTCATTATTATGGGTCAGTTGTTTGGCGTACGGTAAGTGTGCAACTGAATTTAAATAGCTCCCCGCGCGATCCGGTTGAACAAAGTGAACCGGATCGTGTTTTGCGATCAAGTGCAGACGTAAACATGCTACCATGTGCTTTGCTCGAAAAACCCGAACGACTCACTGCGATGAATTATCTTGTTCGGCGCTCGGGCGCGGAGCTATACAAATTCAGTTGATAAATTTACGTCACTTTGCTCAATGACGCATTTTGTTGAGCTTGGTTTCATGTTTTTCCCTGATAGCAAAATATTTTCATATGTCATTAAGCAGATGGAGCGCTATAAAATTGGGCACCATAGATCGACGATTGTTGACACTGCGCGATCATCAAAGAATGTGTAGGTAGAGGCCAAAAACATCATCCAGATTTCATGTTAAATGGAAATTAATGAGAATTTCAAATTGTAAGTTTGTGTTTCCTCACTAAAATTAAATCATCGAGTCTATTTTTGTGGATTTATTTTAAACGAAGGTAGTCGTAACATGCGTTTCAAAATCCTGAACGCTGGCTCCATTGGAAATACGTTGTTGCAAGGTTGCCGAATTCGCTCAGCGTAAGTGCCTCATATAGAATATGAGGCACGAGTTGAGTGCAACCATGTGCTATACAATATAAACAATGTCAATGTGCAAGTAAAAACTGGAGACATCTACATGACTACAGGTTGACATGGGTTGGTGTCGGCTGCAACTCTCTAATTACAGGGAGTGCAAGCTGCTGAAACAGTTGTATGGACGGAGCTGAGACAACAGATGACGGAAGCCGATTCCAGACTGGTATAACACGAACAAAGAAGGAATATTTGTAGCAATTCACTCTTGGCTGGATGATTTGGTAGCTGTATTCATTGGATGTTGTTATTAACGTCTCTGGTTCTACTTGGCCGGTTAGATGGAATTACACAGCTCGGAAATGGTATATATTGACAAGTTCATATTTGATTTTATAAAACATGCAGCACTGGTGGTGTAATCTTCGATTTGCAAGAGTGTCCCATTTCAGTTCCAGGAGCATAGTTGTAACACTGGCTGTTCTGACAAAGTTATTTGTGACGAAACGAGCCGCTTGCCCTTGCGCAGCTTCGATGGAGTTAATCTGTCCAGTAGCATAGGGGCTCCAGGCAGCTGATGAATACTCCAACTTGGGTCTTACCTAGTGCCTACGGCCCTACGTCACCTTCTCACCAGAAGGTGACTTCCAGGTCCATTGACCTTCTCTATAGACGAATTTCATAAGTCAATATCTTCTTTCAGAGAGCATATAAATTGACCAAAAGTATGCCAGTATATTCTCATTAGTATTTAACAATAACAGGCCAATATCAGCTTCAGTTGAGTTTAAGTGCATTTTTTGGATAAAAGTTGGTCAAAATCAAAGATGGCGGCCACCGTGTGCTTTCACAAAAAAGTTGCCAAAAGTTGGTTTAAAATTTAGTCTAGTGTTATAAAATACTCACGGTAGTATTCCAAAGGCATTATGGATCATTTCAGTGCAAGTTAGGGTCTTGCATGTCAACTTAGTTTATTTGTAGAAACAAATGACTACTTTTGATCTCATGTACAGGCGGGCATATTGGACCTGAGCGTGACATTATCGTACATGGGGTCCATAGATAATTCACGTTTTGGGACTAGGTCTTACCAAGGCCTGGTATGCACGTTCCTTCACTTCACGAGGACACGAAGACATATTCCTCCGAAGGACACCAAGTGTACTGCGAGCTTTGGCAGTAAGCTTGCTTGAAGTTGAGATAATCAACTTAAATTAACAAAAAAGGCTTTGTAAAGTATCTCTCAAAGTTGTCAGTGTTTCCTTTCAAATCGGGTCATGTACGCCACTCCGTGGCCAAGCGGTTAGAGCATCGGACTCATGATCTGATTATCATTATCGTGGGTTATTATTGTCATGTCTACATGATCAGCCAATATATGACTGATTAGTCTAGTTTAAAATAGAGTGGTATACTAGCTAGCCCTCCACGCAGAATAATACGATAAAAAATTTGAAGTCTGTTGCTAACTCGGGCTAGTGGTATGTATGGGCGTGCCAGCTTGGCGTTATGCAGTTTGTCTTCAGTATGCCTCAGCTGCCTGGAATCCTGGCACCAAGAAAAACCAGGACGCACTTCAAAAAGTTCAAAGAAGAGCAGCCAGATTTGTCCAGGGAGACTTTAAAACAAAATCTAGCGTCTCCAACATGCTTGAGGAACTCAGATGGCGTTCCGGCATTGAAACCAGAAGAAAGGTACAGCGCCTCACCATCCTTTACAAAATCATCAACGACGAAATTGACATCGACGAATCCGACTACATCAGACCAAAACCCATCAGAGACGCTGGAGACGCGGCCACCATTGCCAATACGATGAACAAAATCTAGCGTCTCCAACATGCTTGAGGAACTCAGATGGCGTTCCGGCATTGAAACCAGAAGAAAGGTACAGCGCCTCACCATCCTTTACAAAATCATCAACGACGAAATTGACATCGACGAATCCGACTACATCAGACCAAAACCCATCAGAGACGCTGGAGACGCGGCCACCATTGCCAATACGATGAATTCCACTGGTCATAAGCTCCTTTTATTGAGTCCTTCTTCCCAGAAAGCATAAAACTTTGGAACGACATCCAATAACAGACCATCGACGCAACATCAAGCAACGACTTCAAGACAAAGCTCCAAAACCCTGACCTCCTACCTAAAATCCGCCCCAACAAATAGATGTCCACTCTCCAACTTCCAGTTATAGTCCCTGGCGGATGGTTTTGGAAGTGACCTCTACAAGGTACAAGGTTGTCTGCCCTGCCGTGTATCCATCGATTTAAATAGACAGACAGACAGAGACTCTTAACGCGCGCCAACAACGTGAGCGTAAACAATCGAAATCAACAAATCACGCTCTGCAAATACGTGCGGAACTTAAAAGTGCATCAGTACGCTTGGCCTTTAACAACAAGCGTCGGAAAGAAAAATCCCGCGAACGAAGAAAAACAAGATGAGATAAACTATAGCTTGAGCCAAGCTGTATAGCTGAAAGTGAACCTACTTCATATGGGTGACACGCAGCACAGAGTGGTCTAAAAAAAGACCAGCGTTGAACTTTGTGCACGTGGTGACAACAGTTAGACAAAACTTCAGCCAAAAAATCCCTCATTTTCTCTCTTTTTTATTTTAGCAAGAAGGAAATATGTGAAATGATGAGGTGTTTGTCATCTTGTTATTGTTTGAATTCCACACATCTCATATATTTTTGGAATCAAAATATTCAATCAAAATTTCCAAGAGCCATCATTTTCTCAAATGCATGAGACTGAGTTGGCAATTGTTTTCACCGTGCATTATCGGACAAAGGTCCCAGATATAAACAAGACCCTGGATGTCCGCATTTGCCTATAGGAAAGCCTAGATAACATTCACATATTGGTAATTTGTGCATAAAATGAAAAGTACTTATGGTACCGGTACTTGAACGTGTTGAAAAAACAGAAATTAGTTTTTCCAATATTCATGAAAGGAACCTTTTAAATTTATAAAAATCATGCTGACCGGTGTACATGCTATAACAGTGAAATTTTGGTTTGTTAACTTGGTTACCATGGCATGGTTTACAATGTCATTGAACAACATTGCTTTCCTCTGACTTTGACATTTAAGAAAACTTATCATTAGGAGTGGGCATGGTTACATGTCTTCAAACAGCATTTTTGTGTTGGTAATTAACAAATCCAGGAAGTCTTTACAATATAGGTACATTTAGTATAGGCTTGCTCGAGAAAGTATGTCCAAAACTCAAAAATAAAAAAAATGCCTCCTCCTCTTCCAATACCACATCTGGGATCGACGATACACTGGGTGAGAATTGGCCATTAATGGGTGATTTTGCATTGCCATTGAAATAAAAAATAAAAAGTACCTCCCGGGGGGGCCACTGAGCGTAAACATGGGATCATCAGCGAGCAGAAATCAGAGGGAAAGGGTACCTTTGTTACAAATTGTCGCGGACCGGGAGGACCGCTATAAGGGTATTAATTTCACTTTATTTTGGAAAAAAGGGTATACTTTTAGAAGCACAAATCAGTGTTTGGGGTATTGATTTTAAGAACATGTAGTCGGCGATTACAGTACCAATTTTAAAAACATGAATTAACAATAAGAAAAAACTGCAAATTTCCCTGGAACACACCCCAATTCGCAGTGTTTCGATAAAATCACTTCACTTCTATTACCGCGGGCCATTTCCTGGCATCTCACTCACGTAATTTTTGGTTCGTTGTAGTAAATACATTAAATATATTTGTTAATGGATGATTCAGAATTATTGTTTTCGCGAACTTTGGTACAGCAATTTATATTCAGGACAGGTTTTCCAGGTCATCACTGCACGAAAAATAAGGAATTCGACTGAATTTTGCCGGGAAATTTTGGACGTTAAATTGATTCCCCATTTTAATACAATTTATGTCTTCTTGCACATGTCTAGTCCTATAAGGTTATTGCTGCATATTATTCTTTGTTTCATTGGATATCTTCATATGCCTTGTCCTAAGAAATGTACCACAATATTCTAATACTACATCCCTTTGTTGATGTCAGTGAAAAGGGTTCCTTTGTGATAAGTCCGTGAATAGGATCCCTGAAAGGGCTTTTTACGGTACGTTAGTGAAAAGGGTGGTTAAAATACGATTGGTCAGTGAAAAGGGTATAATTTTTACACAAAGGTCAGTGAAAAGGGTTAGGAATACACATCGCCAAGGTCAGTGTTTAGGGTACAAAATTTGAGGGTCTGCTCGCTGATGACACCACATAAAAGTATATAAGTGGACCCCCCGGGAAGTACCTCTTCCTCCTTTTTTTCAAAAACCTGGACGAGAAAAATGTTTTATTTTTTACTTGGCCCAACGGTAATTTGTGCATAAAATGAAAAATACTAATTGTACTTGAAAAACCAGAAATTACTTGTTCCATATTTATGAAAGGAACCTTGTTGAATTAAATTTATGAAAATCGCACTGTTCGGATCAGAGAAATCAAACGGTATGTTTGGTTAGTTTACAATGGCTACCATGTGTAAACATATCTTTAAACATGATTTTTGTGTGACTAACAACTTCGGGAAGTGTTTATAAAAAGTAAATTTAGTATAAATATCCGTTGAGTGTTGCAGTGCGTATTTGATGAAAATGATCATTTCTTGAGACATTGGGTATGTGCTCTTATGCGTTTGGCTTGATTACAGAGCTCCCTTCTGGCAGTGGTACCAATACCACTGCCAGAAATTACGGGTAAGTATGGGCCTACATATCATTTGTTGAGTGTTGCAGTGCATATTTGATGAAAATTACCATTTCTTGTGACATTGGGTATAATAGGCCAAGCTCCCTTCTAAGGCTTCTGGCAGTGGCACCAATACCACTGCCAGTAATTTCGGGTAAATAATAGCCAAACATTGCCAAGTGATAGGATCATCTAGTGGATTTCTGGGTAGACCGTCACTGACCCTCAGAAAAAGTCCAGATTGTTAACACCCAGCTAATTAAGCATGACAAAGCAGTGGCAGTCATTTTTGCCTATTAAAACATCATGAATATGAATTTGATTAAAAATACCTACATGTAGCCCACCACCATTGACCACGCCACGACTGTCATACAATTTGACAGCATTTCAATAGCAACGTGTACATGTTTTATTTTATTATTGGTAAAACAATACTAATAAACATCTACTTAAGTGTCACGAGTGTTTATTGACTGAAAAATATCAATAGGCCTATGTTTACTTTGAATTTTGATCATGCAATTTACAGTAAATTTTGTGCTTGTTTAAATCTAAAAATGATAGTTAATTATCAAAAGTTTTTGTTTGGTATACTCCTTGACTCTCATGCCCCTTTAGGTTAAAGGTGTGCAAGAGAATGTTTCCCTACATTTTTCATGATGTGAGTTGTTCACAATGAGGCTTTAAAAAATTGACCATGCGGCATTGATTCGAGTCAATGGAGCCCAGTCAGTACATATCTTATTCATGTAAATCTGACTGACCAACGAGATATTAATAAGACTGACGAGTGACTCAGAGTGAGTCTAAATTTAACGTAAAAAATCATTTATCCCACGACACATAAAAAAATATGTTTTACGTCCCCGACCTCCCTGATTTTTGGTGCTACATTTAATAACCTAAGAACAAGTAACCAGATCTCAAAACGCAGAGCGCCATTCGATGCGCATTTCACATTCATGTAGTTGCGACTTTCAAGGAAATATGCCATGAACGATCTTCCTGGCAGATTTGAATTGTTCTCATCATGCTTCTTTTAGGATACCCCTCTTCTCACGAGCCGAGATCTTTAAATTGCGTATTCATTGAATGGTACATGTATTTTCCACTTGCTATCAACCAGGTGTTTTTCGTGAAATATTATGAGGGAAATTACTGGTCAATCCTATTTTATTCTAGGATCAGGGATTCAATCTTAGACTTTTAAAAAGTCTTGTCACTTGGGGTACAAGATAATACCAACAGTTTTTGTGTTTCATCCCTTTTATCTTGGCAAATCAGAACCTCAAGAGTGTATGGGATAAAGAGTTGTACAAATGATATCGCAAAGAGAAGAAGCTTGCTTGAGTGGGATTGCTGTGTACATGTCAGATTTCCATATCAATCGGGCAAGATCAAGCCTTGATATTGACAATACGTGGATTTAGGGTTTGCAACAGGAAGTCAATCTGTACCGAAATTTTAGCCCAAACACAGTTTTGCCTGTAAAACTAATAAGCCGTGACATTAGCTCCTGCAATCCATATACATGACAGCGGGTAATTTGAATTGTTGTTTTGAATGGATGGTAGTGCGCATCCATTTTACGCCTCTTTGGGTACATCATTATCCTTTATCAGTGCATTGTGGGATTAAATTTCGGGCTCAATTGATTTCCGGTTTGGAAACCCAACATCTGCGTATTGAATTGATTGCATTCATTTCAGAATTTGGTGTTCATCTTGCTGAGTTAACAACAGACAGGGAAGGAGCACTAGCTATTCGACAGGTAAGTAAGAAAGCAATAATTCAGATCAATGGATATGAAGGGTACAAAAGAAAAACGTTTGATTTGCTTCCAGGTAATAAACTTAAAATCTGAAATGTTTATAATGTCTTGGTTTATGTTCTATTTCAGTTGGCATCGGTTATTCTCAAGCAGTATGTGGAAACTCATTGGTCCCAACACTCGGAGAAATACAGAGAACCAGAAGCACCCGAGTCCGTAAGCACATATATATATTTTTTTGAAATAGTCAGGAGAGGTCATCCATGAGGGAGAAGCGTGAGCGGGTTAGCGCAGCAGTAGTTCCCTCGCTTTGAACAAATGAGGTCCCGGGTTCGATTCCCGGCCC
>JXSR01S001200.1:58156-74984 GCA_000969725.1 Ophiothrix spiculata | reverse complement strand
CTCCTCTTCCTGAGCCTTTTTTGTAACACGTCTTCCGGAGGGGGTGGTACCCCCCTGTGATTTTGAAATTGGGAACAGCAAAGTTTTATTGTTTGGTACTATAATACTATACGATAGGGTCTCCTCTTTCCATTGATAACAAAATCATGAAAATCGGTTGAGGCGTTACGTACTTATGATGGCTTAAAGTGAAGGAATCTGAAGGAAAATGAAGGAATCGACAATTCTAACATGTCCTGTAGGTTTCGAGTCCATACCATGCAGATATTCTTTAAAATGGCGATTTAAAATTTTTCGATGTGGAAAAATACCCCTACTCCCTACCTCTGACAGCCTACCATAACCCCACCTGAGGTTCATCAAAATGACTGCAAAGGATGAAAATTTTGTGTTTTGGTGATCAATCTGCGATCATCCGTTAAGGAGGGGGGCGGGGGGAATGATTCCCCCCTCCCCCTTAGGAAGACGAGGGTTATTAGGTCACTTTTTAGAGATCTTTCTTTAAAAAATCCTTTAAAAAGATAAAAAAAGAGCATTTTTACAAAAGAATTTTTTTTAAAGGTTTAATCAAAAATGTTGGTCAGGTAGTTCAATAGAAAACAACAAAAGTGGTGCGGTCCCTAGTAAGAGTAAGACTGACTTTGTTACCGTAGTTACCAACATTAAAATAATCATAGAACCAACTTAGCCCTAGAAGACAACACAAGATCGGTACCGGTGTGAAAAGAATCTTGAAATCCTGAAACTGTAGTCCGCCTTCCATAGACCATAAGGGAGTGAAGCGTGAAACTAATGTTGCGTGAAAGTTGTTAGCATATACTTTACTGTACAACCCGGACTGTAAGAACGGGTGACTTACATTCCTGCTACACCTGAATTAATAAATAAATAAATAATTTAATTAATCAATTAATAAAAATTAAAAAATAAATAGAAATGACAAATATCACCAAATTTCCGAATGCTTTTGGCTGTTTCTCTTTTATAGCTGTTTAAACGGAATAAATTACTTATCGCAGAGAAAACAAAAGACACACATGCAAAGGAACCCAATATTGGAAAAATCAGAATTGACCACAAAAAGAATACTATCATTACATATAGGTCAAATCTGCCTTTGAATATGAATATGAATTAAACATCAATAGCATTTATTTCAAAAAAGAGCATGAGCATAAATGATAGAAGAAGTGAACATGTGAAAATCTTTGTATCTAACAATTTTGAAGAATAACAACATGTTAAGTTGTTAAAAAAATGTGACTCAATATTTAAGCGAGTTGTAATAATGAAATTGAAATTAAGAACGTTCATTTAAATGGCACTTTGCATGTCTGGCAACTGCATGCCAGTGCAAAAAATGAGTTAGAATATAATGAAACAGGTATAACAATGAGTAGTCTGTACAGACAATTAAATCCAACTCGTTGCTTAAAATGTGGTTTTTTTTGGTCAAATTGTTTACTTGAAACAATCACATTAAAAAAAGATATACGAACCATTTGTTGATATATAATTCATGTGTTTTTTTTCTATGAAGTCTAAATAATAAAGCATAAAACATTAGATATTCAGAATAATGCCATAGTTTATTCAATACATTTTTTTCTTAAATCAAACCCGTCAAATATAATCAAATATTCATTTTATTTGTCCAGAAGAAGTTCAGATATAAATAATTACTTGCATGAAGCACAGCGAGTGTCTTTTAAACATAATTATGTCAAACCAATTCAAAGTGGTATGCAAACAGAATAATAATAATGAAAAACAATTGTTGGCATATTTATTAAATTTTTCGCATGAGACAAGCTTATATATTTTTAGAGGTTTTATACGAGTAAACCTTTTTATATGTTTAAACGGAAACTTATTTTAACAAGTTTTGAGACTGAGATTCTATCTCTTATGTATGCAAAAAATGTGGTAGTTTGCCATGTGTATAAGCATGCAAAATATCAACTCATAGTGAACATGATATTCCAAAATGTTATTTGCGAAGAAGAGCACTAAAGCAGTAACGAATATGCCCTAAAGACAGGCTCAGTAGTTAACCTAAGCATAAATAGTACACACACAGCCGATTCCCGAAGAAGACCGTAATCTCATACATTTTACATTAGAAATTTGACTGGGTAAACTAGGTTTTTGTTGTTGAAATTGGTCATAAATTATTTCACTTTCATAAACTTATCTTAAAATACCAAAAAATTCCCATCTTCTGAAATATTCATGTCTCATAAAAAATTAGAGACAATTGGCAAATTCGTGATCAACTTTCTATGGAAAAATTCCATAGTAAATATCTATCAGAATTGTGGTTACTGCTGATTACTCATGTCAATTTCCTGAGACGAGTTGTGTTTTTCTGAAATTATTAGATTACAATAAAATTTGTTTTGCACACAACTAACCGGTGTTTGAATGTGTGTGTTTTTTCAGATCATTAAATCATTATATAACATCTTATCGTTTTCGTAATAACACGAACACATTAAATGCAAGGACAAAATATATAGAATAGAGAATGCAATTTTTCAATTGTTTTCTAGATAGTAGGTTTAAAGGGAAAGAAGATTCTTTAAGCAAAGAAAAATCACTTCGAAATAAAGTGGAATTTGCATAATGTTAACAATAATCATTGCATAATGAAACCACTTGTAACAATTGTTCTTTTTATTTTTTTAAATTTTTACTTGATTTTTGCATTGATACTTTAATCACTAGACGGAGTTAGATAGTATGTTTCATAACTTCAAACTTTGTTTTACCCCAAACCAAATTTTACCCCAAACCAAGCGTAGGTTAATACAAAGTCCGATATTTGAAGAATCGTTATCAAATATATTGACACTTGGAACAAAGTACATATTCAAGTTTGATGTAAACTATTTAAATAAGTATATGTTTCTGCTCACGTGACCGCGGGAGAAATATGCCACAAGTGTTTTTGGTAAGAAAGGCATCACATTTACCATAAAATTAACAAAAGCGAGCGTAGCCTTTTGTGTGAGTTATCAGTAAAACAAGTTTTTGAACTTACAATAGTATACTTTCGTGAAAAAAATAATTGTGTACTAGTGTCAAGCTATGACTTCAGTGCTTCAAGTTGTTATTATTTATTACATGGTGTGGTACTTCTACGACATATCATATTATCAAATCCCTTTTATTCTTTGTTTTGTATGCATACCGCAAGATTAAGTGAAAACTGGGACTGTGGTTCTACGGCAAACTTACCAAATATGGTGGGTATAACTACCAACACGTATATAAACATTCATTCGCGAAATCATACTTGTTCACAATAACATTTATAACATTTTAACACGATTTTATTTCTAAGCAGAAAGATAGATATGTAGGCCTATAATAAGACGCAAGGAGTTTTATCACAAGACTGATAGGACATGTGTAAGCCTATACTGCAAATATATTTTGTAACAGCTATCCTAAAAATAATATACTTCAGAAATTTGAATCTTTTTGATACAGACAATCCAATATTAATTTTTCACAATGTGATTGCATATTTTGGAAGCCGTTGCTGTAGTCTAGGCTGCTGACTGATATGCAACTGCATTATACCAATCACAAGACATGATTAATCGTTATATTCTTTCCAATGTGCATTATGTAATAAGTTCTTGTTAGCTCAGCAGATTACAACTACAATTTGTAAATAGGGAGAATTTACCCCACGGGATGGGCAAACTTACCCCGTATGTGGGGTTAGTTGGTCCTCTTTATAACATGTTTATTTTCTTAATTATTTAAAAAGATAGGCTGCAGAGTCTTAGTATTTATGCAATACATAAAGGGTTTATATCTATCTTGTGTAAAGAAAAAATGGCGGGAAATTAAAATTACCTATTAGCGGCGTGTAAAAATTACAATTTTCAAACCCAAAAGACATGAAAATGAGGAGGTCAAGACCCCAAACATCCACCTCTTCATTACCATGTTTGAAATTAACAACGTGAAGGAGTTGCTTCTGTAAAGAGTGTGGGTCAGAGATTTTAAGGTCCTAGATTAAACGGTGGTTATATTTTCCAGTTTCTTCACTTTTCGAGGCAAAATATTTGCTTCCATGAATCTCTAACTAACTAGATAAATATTTATAAAATAAAAATTAAGTTCAGAAACTTGAAACTCATCAATCAGGTTGACCTGCACATTTTAATAGTAACACAAGTTGTACAGCTTATCTCCTCTATTCAGACAACCAACGACCCAAACTCATGCTCTGTAATAGTTGTTTGATTTGTAAAAGTGAAACCTATTATCGATAAGACATATTTCTCTGGGATTATCAACTCCTCACGGGAAAATGTGTCATTTTTCATAAATATATTATATTCTAGACAGTTAGATATTTCAAAGTAATTAAATGGTAATCACACTGGGGTATTCTAATATCCCATGTGTGGTATAATGACCATTTAGTTAAAACTCGCCTGTCACTGGCTTTGTAACTCAAACTGATAAAAAAAACTGTCAAACACGATAAATGAACGCCATTGAGTTAACCTGCTTGTCAAAATGAATAAAGGATAAACCTGTCGTCAACCTTTTTTAGTATAATAGCCACTTGATCGGACTACTGGGACGATAAAGGTCATAAATGAAAATTGAAACTCGCTTACAAACATGTGAGTTGATCGACTTTGTAAAGTAAATACGCATTGGTATCCTGTTGCAAAGCTCTTGATCAAATGCTTGATCTTGATTTAAGCAATTTTACAAGATGTGCATTTCTTTTCAAAGGATTATTTGCTCAATACTCTGAATATATTCAACATCGTAAGGGAAACTCTTAGCCGATCTTGAGGCATTGATATAGGTCATTTATCCACAAGTCTTGTTATGAAGAGAAGTAGGATGTAGATTTTGATTAAATATATGCGGGACTTCATATTGCTGTTGCCTTGAGCGGTTTTAAAGTCGTCTGCCCTTTTTGCTCAGATCAAATCATCATTGAAGTGCCATATATTACTCATATATTTGCTCACCGTATAAAAACTATATTGGAGAACAGCCCAATGTGAAAAACAAATAGTAATAAATAGACACAGAATTTAAATCAAGCCGCTTAAACTTTACTATGAACTTGAACATTATTAGGAGTAACTACATTTCCTCTTTGGTCATATACCGCCTGGACCATTGATGTTATAGTTGAACATTATCTTGTCTTAGCCCTTCTCTAGACAGGTTCTTGGAGCGTCTGTTATTGCTTATAATCATTATTTCAAGGTGAAAAATGTGTGCACAAATTACAGATTTGTGTGTAATGGTCACGCAGTAAAATGTATAGAATTTTAAAATAATACCCGCTTTATTGTTCATGAATAACAGCAGCTAAAGTAAAATCTAATTCGACTTTAGCAAAAGTAAATTTTGGTTTTAACTGTCGGTATATTCTGGACAAAATCCCTGACTCCAAGTACTAATGCCCAATATCCAGTGCACACCCGATGACACGTTTCTTGGATTAGTTGTAAGGCTTCGAATTCAATTAGGCAAATAGCTTTTAGATAGTTTGGTTTCTGTGAACCTATGTGTCTTAGAAAAAAGAAAACTGATTTAAGATCAATGATTGTCAATATTCAGCAAAAGCATTTGTATATACAAATCAAATAGTTTTCAATTTACTAAATCTTCTTAATGTGCACATTTTGTTTGCTCAGGCGCGATGCAATATTAATAAGCAACCAATCAATAAACCGTAATTTTGAGCTAATACTCAAGTAACCAAGGACCTTTTTAAGGTATTAAAGTATGTAGCTGTTATTAAGTAAGGCCCATTTATGAGGCTTGTCAAATAGCAATGTGTTCAAACATAATCGATTGATTTGATTGACGTCGTGTCCCAGCACCTGAACGCTTAACACCATTATGAAGTGTCTCTGAAAAGAAGAGTATACAAATAGTGGATGCTGACACGTGCAATAGTAAAAATGTACCAGGAGTGCAGCAACACTTGCAAAATCTGACCAAAAGCAAGATACAAAATAATTAGAAGTGATTTGAAGTAACACCTTTAGGATAAAGCGTCTTAATTACATCATTGGTTTGTTTAACTAAAAACTCACTGTGGTTTTCATTTAAGATATCGATATAAATAACAAAATAGTTGCGAAATTCATCAGTATATGACTTGGATTGCCGTGTGCAGATAAGCTACGTAATGTGTTATAATGCTAGCTGCAAATTGTGATATATTCCATGTATTTATTTTGTTATCCGGAAAAAAGGTTAATGATCCAATGTATATCCAATAGCTTCGGTAGAAAAGCTTAATCCGTTGATCACACAACACTTTCTATATGTTGGATTTGTTAAGTCAAGTTTTTGATACGATACAACGTTTTACAAAGACAGGAATTAATTAAAAGTGTTTAAAATTTAATCTTCACTCAAATCAAGTCGTGATAAGCCAATATTCAATTAGAGTTTTAATGAAAGAGATTTATAGTTGCTTGAAGCCTCGCAATTTCGTGGGTAATACAAAGTGTCAGTTTATGCGACACATTTCTTTTTATTCCTTGTTTGTGAACAGTCCGGTCCAACTGCCCATTTAGGAAAGGTTGCCTGATACGGCAGCACCTTTCCCAATCTGGCAAGCATGAGTAACCACAATGCACTGCATTATTAAAAATGTTTAATTTTATAATTTGAAATATCCTTAGATATAAGAGCTTATTTAGCATTTCTTTCAACAAATCTCCACTCTAAGAAGGTTTTCAACATTTTACAGTTAAAAACTATTTGTTTTTCCTTATTTAAATTTGAATTAGGAAAACCGTTAAAAACGGTTATATCATTTTAAATACTTTCCTCCTGGTCAATTTTTTTTCCGCCTGGTGAAAACCCTCCAAATATGACCCAGTTGCTGTGTACCAAAAATCAACTCCAACCAAAGAGTCGTTTGGTTCACAGCTAAGATTTTTAAAAATACAATAGGCTTCGCAATGCATTCTGGGTATTATGCTTGCCAGATTGGGAAAGGTACTGCCGTACCAGGAAACCTTTCCTAAATGGGCAGTTGGACCGGACTGGTGAAACAAACACAACACAGGGTGGACCAATAAAAGCGTTATTGATGTTCAATGTCACGTAACTTAAAATTTGAAAATATTTCAAGAATAATGTTTGTATATTCATAAATAGTATTTTGTCCATGTATGGTAAACATTTCATGTCAAGCAAAGCGTACATTGCAAAGTTATTGACATTTGCGCATGAAACGCCGAAATCCACTTTGTCCACTGCCGAGGATACATTTATATTCACTAAAATAATAATAAGGTCTACAATCAGCATGTTTTTTTTTCTTAATTTCTTTATGACGTTGATGCTTATCATCATCGTTTTAAAGATGTATATCATTGACTGAGAGTACTATTGACATACATGCATGCATCAAAATAACATAAGTACGGTCTTATTATAATATTAGGCGCGAAGTTCGAATCGGCAAAGGCTGTGCATGTATTTTGGTCATTTCCATTTATAACGCTAGTTTGTAAGTCGGGAAGAGGAGGAAGTTCACAAGTCGCTAGAGAACGTGTTGTTGCTGAACGTTTATTAGTAAATAGTCTGTGTAGATGGTACACGTGCATTAGGAATGACTTTCAAAATGCACGTATCTACAAAGACTATTTACAGATTTAGAACAAAGTGTCATCCCTTTGGTACTGTTTTGAGAAGGGATAAAGAAAATAACGGGATCTTGATTAGGGAGATCTGCAGCAAACATAAATGCAAAACTTATCCTAAGATGAGTTCTCGACGTAAATTCCTTCATCACATTCTGTAATCTAATCAGTAACGCAAAACCAATCAAGCTAATAAGGACAGATATTTTAATCAACGCTCATTGTGTGCACCCATGTAAACTTGCTCCGTGGACAAACCTGATTTTGACTCTTTTTGCGCGAATAGCAATAACTTCGCAATGCAAGCTTTGATTGACATAACATTTTCACCATGCAAGGGCAAGATACTTTTAATTGAGAATACATAAAAATTACTTTCGAATTGTTTTCCAATTTTAAGTTACGTGACATTGAACGTCAATAACGCTTTTATTGGTCCACCCCGTATTACAGTATTATGCTTTCTGCTTATACTTTTGATAAATAACATTTTCCCAAGTATCTTAACATGCTTAAGTCAATACCCTTTTGCATTTGAAAGTTATAGAAAACTCAGAACGTTAAACGCTCATATCTCAGAACTAGTATTATTTGACTTCAGTACTTCTTATTCTACACGATTTAATTATTGATGCTACTTTTCGTTTCATTGTGTGTAAAAATCATTAATTGATCAAAATTATTGATTGATTTATCAAAAATTTCAAGTGAAGGATAAAATATCGGAACCAGGAAAGCCCGTGAAAGCCATTATTACAGGCTTATTTCCAATGGGGTCATAAAATATGACGAGATAAGAAGAAGAAGACCCCAATAGAAATTCAGCATTATCGGTACCTAATTGCACACTTAAAGCTATATATAATTGGCAATGCTCTTGATATCATTTGGGAGTCTGTTCCAATCCCATATTGCACTGTAGTAGAAAGTAGTAGCAGCAGAGCTTTTGATATTGGTTACAAGAAAATTAAAAAGCCGCCTTCTAGTATTGTAATTATGAATTGTAGATGTTTTGGTAAAAATCTGACACATGATATAAGGGGCACTAGAATCTTTGTAAAATCTGTGAACATGGCATAGCTTTAAAAAAAATTACCCTACAATGAACATACAGCATATTCAGATTGGCAAGTTACGATTGTGTGCCCGTTGTTCAAGGTTTAAGATATTGCGCACCATCTTATTTTGAGTGACTTGAAATAAAGTTTTAGCCTAAGATTGGGAACAGAATACCAAGATGAGCAAGAGTAATCGAAATGACATTGAATGAGATCGGAACAGAGAATTTTACGTTTGGTCAATTGTTACACCTAAACATTTCACTGAATCTTGACCAATGATTTTATGACAAGAGCATTCGACAGAAAAATCTTGAACACATTTGATTTTACGTTTAGAGCCAAATATGATGCACTCTGTCTTTCCTAGATGCAAGGACAATTTGTTGTCAACTTACCAATTGCTGCAAGAATCAATGAGAAATGATATCAGGGTTTTTATGAGAAAATAAAATTGTGCTATCAGCAGCATACAAAAGTAATTTGCATTCTGGGTCTATACTGATAATCATGTCATTGATATAAAAAGACATAAAAGAGGCCCAGGTATGCTACCTTGGGGCACTCCACATGAAATATTACAAACAGTAGAATCAGTAAGTCAGTATTGTTGACATGAACAACCTGTTGGAAAGATAAGACTTTAACTTTAACTTTTATTAGGGTTTTACGACACATCAACACTTCTGTGTTATTTAGTGTCAAAACAGTTTTTTTCATAACATTTCAATAACACAAAAATTATTATTAACATCTTCACTTGTATTAAAGTCCTTCCGATATCTGTTCCTTTATTGTGAGTTCTTTGAACAGTAGAGTTTTCAATAATTGTTCTTTCAATAACAGTCACTACAGATATGTACAAAGTCTATACAGTCGATAAGATTGTTTCAAACATCTTCATCAATATTAATCAATTAAGTCTCTACAGATACAGTCGGTAAGAATACTTCAAACATCTTAATCAGTATCAGTCGATCCAACAATGATGCCATCAACAACTGTACATTCAATATTAGCTTCGACACTCCAACGTCTGTTCCTTTATCCCGAGTTCTTTCAACAATGGATACAACAGTATTCCTTCTCTCATCAACAAATGTCTCTACAGATATGTGCACAGTCCAAACAGTCGACAAGAATGTTTCATCAGCATTAGTCATTCCAACAACAATGATATCCATATCAGAACTTTCGATATTATCTTCGGCCACTTCGTTCAACAGTAGAAATTGATCTATACATTAAAAGTCACTTTACAACTTTATACAACCAACACTGTTTTCAACAACATTGGTCCCCGTTTAGTCACCTCTTACGACATGCAGGGGATACATCGGCCCTATTCTACAACCCCGGACCCGCACGGGGCTGGAAAGATAAGAATGTAACCACTCAACAGACTCCACTCCCATTGCTTTTAACTTATCAAATAAAATGTGATGGTTAAACGAGCCAAAGGCTTTTTGGAGATCGATGCCAGTATACATGTATAATCCACGGGAAGATTGAGTTTATGTAATCCATTAAATTAATGAGACAAGAGTCTGTCGAAAATTTGCTTTTGAAATCAGATCAATGTTCATTAAAAAATGTTGTTGGATGTTTAAAAAAAATTCCATCTGAATATACACAGCTTTTTCAAGATTTTTTGACATTGCACTTAAAACACTTCCTGGCTTATAATTACTCACATAAGAATTTAAGATATCAGCAATCTTCTGGGAATCACAGCAAATTTTACCATCAATATCAAAAACGGTTTTCTTTTTGGAGCTATAACCAAGATATTTAAGGTGCTGCTTTGTTTGGAATTACTTTTATTTTGTATCAATCTTGATTAACCCTTGTCCACCTATGGGGGGGGGGGGTTGTTACCATCCCGATACCTCACGGATTTTCGTTGCCCCAAAACGCTAAACAAAGTGAACCCGGGCATCTTAGTAATTGTTTTTAATCCTTTGCGGTCATTTTGATGAAAAAAGTCGGGGTACCACCTTAGGTTGGGGAAGGGTAAGCCGCCAAAGTCCGTGCGTAGGGGGTGATGGCAACCCCCCCCCCCCTACCACTCCCTCATAATAAAGTCTCCATTTGGAAAAAAAAATATATGCATGCTAAGAAGCTTAAACTTACACTTTTAGCACGTCAATTTCATTTTCACAGATGGGGAGGGGGGAGGCAACAACCTACCCCACCCCCTTAAGTGACGACGAGGTAGAAAATAGCTAAGTTGGACGAGGGTTAAATAATACTCTGATTTATATAGCTCTACGAACAGACCTTATTTCTAGCTGAAAATATTATTTGTACATGTGTTTTTTAGATATATCCTTTTTGAATTGGTACAAGACATTATCTCTCTTTATGGTATCTAAACTGTCACTTCAAATCCACGGTTCAAATCTTTGTTTCAATCTAATTTTCTTTAATAGGTGCGATCACATGAATAACCCCAGTGACCAAAACATTCAATCTGGACCAGCCATCTTAAACATTGTGCATACTGCACACAGCAGACCAGTCAATCTCAGACAGACTGCTAAGAAGAACATCAGGACTGTACTTTTTCAAATATCATATTTTTACAGTTTTTTGTACTCCAAATTGCCCTTTTCCTTGATTTTCCTAGTACAACATATATAAGGAAGTGATCACTAAGGCATGTGCTTGTACCAAACTGACATTTGTTTTCTCTGAAATTAACAAGAATGTGATCTATAATTGCTGAAGAGTGGCAAGCCAATACTACGTGTCGGAGTAGAAATCAAATGTTTCATAGTAAACAAGCTCAAAACACAATGTAGTTCTTATACAAGGAGCTGAGTTTCTTTTTAAAATCAATGTTAACATCTCCCAAAATTATGACTTCAATGTCAGACCGTATAGTACTTAGAACATGTTAAAATATATGCGAAAAATCTTCTTTTCAGGAGGTCTATACACTTTACCAATCATGATGGGTTTTGATATTGGAAAAAAGAGGTTAATCCAAGTAGCTATTAATTAAAATTTCAGAAACGTAAATATTACCTTGCAATTTCCTCCCTGATTGGTGTGTCAAACATAAAAACCTATATGAGCTGATCAAAGAAATAGACTACTGCAAGTGCGAGTCAAAAAACAGTTTGTTTTTTCTCATTATGCTTATTTGTTAGCCGGGTACATGTTATGTAATTTAAAAACTGTATATGTAACTCATACATTCACTTAATTAAGCTTGGCACTTTATAAGATCTTTAATATTGCAAACTCTACATCATCTTTGTGTTGAATATTTAATCACTTATACAATATCTGTACAGAAATAATTATTTATTTATCTGTTAATTAGGTTTCACACACTGGTAACTGAGCAATAACATTTCAAATGACAAAGATAACAGAATAATTATTTGATATTGAATATTTCAGAAGTTACTAGTCAAAGACTTATTGTAATAAAAGAAACAATATATCAAAACACCCTATTTAAATTTAAAGTGCCCACAAATGAGGAACGTCAATATGCCAGATATAAACAGTTGTGCACGTTTACGTTGTACACAACAATCCCGATAGTTTAACAGGTAATCAACATTTACTGATTAAATGTTTACATTTCATTAATTTCTGAAGCACCCTGATACATGAAATATAGAGCCGAGCATAAACATCAGAATTTACTTGTTACGGAAGGTGAAATTATTAGTTTAGATTTTTACATAAGGTTTAATTGTATTGAGACGAGTGACTTAAATATCATTTCATTATGTAAAAGACATATTTCAACCCTTGGGTCAAGGATATGATTCCTAACTTGTCGCATCACATATCAAAACCTAAGAATGATCATCTTTACAAAGCTAATAGATGTCAATGAAGTTACTAAATCAGCTAAGTCTTCATTCAAAGAGATTGTTTCAAACTTAAAACACTCTGATACTCAACCAGTAGCTGACTACCCAGATTCATCAGTTCAATTATAGCCAAGTGTACATTATAAGTGGCGCTATTTATATAAATCAAGTTTCTGGGTTTTAAGAATCTCTGAGCCTTATATTTTTGAAAATCGACACATGAATAATGATGAAAAAGGTAAAGTAGACCAACAAAAAAATGTATGCATGTTAAATTCGCATATTAAATATCTAATGTTATATTAAATATTTAATGTTGTATTTTCAATTTTGGCCTTTTTTTATACTAAACATTACCAAAATTATGACGCCAACGTTATTTAACATCAGAAAATACAGTATATGTAGCATATATCAAATATATATTGCATATGCATGTCTAATCAAAGTATGCTTTATTTTGAGCTTCTCGATAACGTTATTTCATCTGTTTTATAAACATTTATTTTAGCTGAGCAATATAAAGTTTGTAAACATTGACCATCAAACGATTTGTTTATTTTAACGAATTTAACCAAAGTTTCGAACACACATATCCCAGCACCTTGGTATTTAGCTTAGTGACTTGTAAATTAAACATTTATGTGGTGTTCTTGATAATGTGGTAAAATGTATTGTTGGAAACATACTGTCATTTTAATATCTCATTTTTTGCGTAGCTTTTGACAAAATACTGCATGTTTTCAAACACTTAGCACATAGATCACGCTCGCTTGTAAAAACATAAACTTTATTACGCAACAACGCTAGATCTGCAATATCTTTGATATCATTAAATCAATAAGAAATAAAAACTTGATCAAGTCATTTTATGCCTCACCACATCTCTCAATCCAAATGGGCACACTCAGGTAACTATAATACACATTTGGCCAAAATTAAATCGCCGAGGTTGGTTGTTTCTTGAACCAATCAGAGCTGGGGAACCAAAGGCATGACATGAAACCAACAAACCGTGAATAGATTCCATTCTTTCGTTTTAAATTAAATCTTAATAAGGTCGCATACAATGTTCGTTATTTAGTACGGTTAGTGCATATGATGCATCAGGAACATTTTCAACGTTGACGGTGCTTTGATAAAAAACATCTGATAATTAAATTCAAAATTATAGAATTTCAAAAGATTATAAATCATTATGTACAGTGCAATCAATGGATATGTTTAAATTGTTTGAGTATACTTGAACATTTTCAACGTTGGCGGTGCCTTGATGTAAAACATCTGATAATTAAATTCAAAATTATAGAATTTCAAAAGACAGTGCAATCAATGGATATGTTTAGAATGCTTAAAACTCAATTCAATTGAATTTGGTGTAGGGGTGGGTGGGGGCTTGTTGTGTATGTGTTGGTGTTAGGGGTGTGTAGGCGTGTTTTGGCAACTGAGATCATCGATCTTGGCGCTCCGTGTAATTGCGTGAATCATCCTATGACCATTGGTTAAAAACAAGAAGAAACAAACAAACTTTAACTGGATTCAAATATCAGTCATTTAATGAACAATTGTCTCTATGTCTTATCACTTTTAATACATAGCAACAACGACGCCAAAAACACTCTGAATGATAACCAAATGTGTCCAAGTGAGTCACACCCTTGATCCTTTCAACATCAAAACATCTTTTTATGATGGAGTCCTTTTTTCAAATTATTTGTAGATTTAGAGCAGATTTATATAGAAAGAGAAAACAAAAAGGAAAACGAAAACACTACACTACATGGCCATTGACTTTGATATACTTACTCTACCGTAAAATAATATTCATATTTTGCCTAACTTTTTTTTATATATGCTGAAAAAATCACCAAATTCAAAACCATAGTTTACAATTATTTGTATACGAACAAAAGTGATTCGAGAGAAAAAAAATCACTGTCAACAAATTGCTTTATTAAACGCTACTCAACTATGTATTAGTTAATTAAAGAAACGTGACTTAGTGGCCACACCATTCAAAGTGAAAGGCTCGTATAAAAGACAAATTGCCTAAGTAATTGCATATGTTTTCTTACCTTTCAACAAAATGCCACTAGATTGCATACATGAATAAATTGGTTTCCAGATTAACATTTTCAGCTTCGATTTGCAATAAAGACAGATCCATAAGAGTTACATTAAAGCAATCACAGATGAATTTGAAGGAGCAAGTCACACTATACGCATGTGTATTTCAGCTGAGGTATTCCGGTATCAATGGTATCGACTAAAGACAGTCGCAGCACACAAGAGCAAAATCAGAAGTGGTAGGTGAATAACATGAACAGAGATACCCTCAGCGTTCAGGAGTAACGTGTTTAATCGATGGGGAGTAATGCACTGAGATGGCTAGACGTTTTGATATTCAAATACAGCGCCGACTGTCAGTTACAGAGAAGCCACGCCTTACCAGTCACTTACATCATCTATGTGCAGGCAACACGCTCAATTAAATGGCTTATTTTTTATTCAAAAACAACTTCTGCTACAAACGGTTATGAAATGGTCACTTGTTTATTTGCTATATATTTGTATTCCTTCTATATGGATCGGGTGTTTTCAATAAATAGCAGGTTTTATTTATATATTACCAGAAAAATAGAGGATAGGCAAATAAAAATACTTATCTTCCCATCCGTAGTCCGACTTATACTTATGCGGCTAAATACTTTCAAAAAATCATTATTTGCATCTTTACAATTGCGATTTCATATGTAATATCCTGATTTCGCAGTTTATCATGTTTTTTAGGTATTATGTGTATAATAAGACTATATCATGAGTAGGGCTATTTTTTACTATCCAGTCGGGCAGGTAAGTTTCCAAAGTTACCTGTCGGACAAGACATTTATCTCCCCTAAGTTTAAGAAATTGGAAAAATCAAAACATCCCTAACCTCTGAAAGAAATTATGTTGGCTTTTGCAAACAGATGCTAATTTTTGCATGAATTTTACTCAACATTTTGAGAAAAATGGTATATTGATAGGTTCCCGTTTCTTGAAAATTGATGTCTTTATGGGTAACATTTCAAATTCATTAGAGTATATCATTACATGCTGTATGTTTACTCAAAACTACTCATCTAATATATACACACAAATTTACCCGCCACGTCAGGTAGGTAACTTTCAATTTGAACCCGCCCGACACAAACGTTATCCGCCATTGGCTGTCCGGCGGGTGGTCCAGCCTTGATCATGAGACTAGAATTTTAACATTTTCTTTCACTGTTTTCAATAGCAATTTTGATTGTGAGGTATGATAGATACAGATACGATTGACCGTTGACTCTAACCGTGATTGGTGTCTTTAAGGCGGGCTTTAAGGTGAAATTAATGCAATTTTTAAGGACTTATTGTTTATAGTAAACTGTAATGAAATATTAGATGGTAAAAGTGTGAACCCATGATTATAATCACAGACTCTGTTGTGTTATAATAGATTTGTTGACAAATTTAATGATCTGTACAACACATGCATCCCGATGCCAAAACATTAGAATAAATCGCGAAAGAAAATCCCTAAATCTCCTTGGTTTACTAAAGGCATAAATACTAAAAAACGGTGTTGTATAAACAATATCTAGCAAAACCATCTGAGTAAAACTCAACTTACAGAAACAAATTGAATAATTTGATTCGAAAATCGAAGCTCAAGTATTACTTTAACAAATTCCACAGCTCAAAAGATAATATGATGGAAACATGGAAATCAATTAATGAAATAACAAGGAGAAACAGGTCGTATAAAAAACAAAAATCTTTCAAAACTGATGACGGCATGACCGTCACTGATCCGAAACAAATCACCAACTTGTTTTAGTAACTTTTGTGTCGAAATTAGACCAAAACTTGCGTCAAACATTCAACATTCCGGCAAAGACTTCTCAAAATATCTCAGTGATCCCTCCCCTAAAATTTTATTTTTCAAGCCAATTGTAGAGGAAGAAATAATCAAAATAATTAACAATTTTAATCAAAATAAAAGTGCAGGCCATGATAATATAGGGCATTTTATCGTTTAGAAAGTTTCACAATTTCTAAACCATTGACTGATATTTTCAATCTTTCGTTGACAACTGGATGTGTGCCAGATCAACTCAAAATTGCAAAAATCATCATTTTCAGAATAAAATAAAGAGTGGTTGCAGAGTTATTACATTTTTAAATATTACCCGTTCTTGGGTCTGTACAGTGGAACAGGCCTTATTTTTTCCTTATTTTAAATGATTAT
>JXSR01S001199.1:37030-58606 GCA_000969725.1 Ophiothrix spiculata | reverse complement strand
GTTTTGCTACTTGTTTTGTTCCTCATTTTAGAAAAACGAGTACCTTACTCGTTTTAGAAAAACTAGGACTAGTTCCAAAACGAGGAACTTTCACTTTACAGTGTTATATAGAAGGCTTATATAGTATGCCGTTGATTTGATCGGCCTACATGAGAATGCATTGGTTATAGCAGGACCCAGGAAGAACTGCCGTGGTCCTCTAGTCTAGCTGTATTTGCACCGAACTCGTGCCTCATATCCTATCTATTAAGGGCCCTGTCAACCCTTCATTTTCAGAAATGGGTTATGGACTGTAACTCTGCGACGGATAATTAAATCCAAATCAAAGTATACATTTCTAGAAGTGGATTTGCATACTGAACATAATGGTCAGCTTATTTTTGGACCAAAATGTGAAATTATTGCCCTAAGGTCCAAAAAAGGTCAAAAAATCATGTTTTTGGCCCAAAATTTTACGGGAAAGCTATCTAAATTTTGCTTTGGTAAAATTTTAAACCATTTTACTTTTTAGAATCTAGAAAGCAATATCTAGGAACGCATTTCTCAAATTTTTGATTTTTATCTTATTTTTTGAAATATTGCCAAAAATAGGTCAAAATGTGGCATATTTTGCCAAAAATGGTGTCAGGAGTGGGATTTTTGACATTTTTTGGACCAATTTTTGGCGATATCTCAAAAACTAAGAAAAAAATCAAAAATTTGAGAAAAGCGCTCCCAGATATTGCTTTCTAGATTTTAAAAATTAAATTGGTAAAAAATTTTACCGAAGCAAAATTTAGTTAGCTTTCCCGTAAAATTTTGGGCCCAAAACATGATTTTTGGACCCTAGGTCCAAAATTACGCATTTTGGTCCAAAAATGACCTGACCATCATGTTCAGTATGCAAATTCGCTTCTAGAAATGTATACTTTATAATTTGAATCTAATTATCCGTTGCTGAGTTACAAAGCAAAAAACATTGATGAAAAAAGCCTTAACAGGCCCCTTAAAGGCACTGACGCTAAGCGAATTCGGCAACCTTGCAACCACGTATTTCAATGGAGCCAGCGTTCAGGATTTTGAAACGCACCTTACGGCTACCTTCGTTAGAATAAATCCATAAATGCAAAAATAGACTCGATGATTTCATTTTTAGTAAGAAGATACAAACTCACAATTTGAAATTCTCATTTATTTCCACTTAAGATGAAATCTGGAGGATGTTTTTCACCACTACCTACACGTTCCTCATTGATCACGCAGTGTCAACAATCGTCGATCTATGGTGCCCGATTTTATACTTCTACTTCTACTTCTACTTCTGTACTCGGTAGAGTCCAACAGGCTGGACGTTGTGCCGAGGATAAATAACTTGAGTCCATGAGCAGTGCAGTTGTGAAGTGCGTATATACAAAGTGCGAGTAAAACGGATGGCAGGAACTAGATAACACCAGCCACAGCCCCTCTGAAGGCCTCAACTGAGGGAGAGACCAGGGTGGTACCAGGGAGGGCGTTCCACATCCTAACAGTACGAGGCAGGAATGAGTTGGAGTAGAGTTGAATCCTGGCTGTGACAAGTTGGTACTTCTTTGGGTGATAAGCTCTTGTATTGCTTGGTAGTGCTGGTGACAAGTAGTTGGATGGTTTCACTGCAATGATGTTATTTTGCATCTTGTACAACAAAGTTAGGCTGGCTATCTGTCGCCTCTTCTCCAACGTGTCCCACTCAAGTGATTTCAACATTGCAGATACGCTGGCTGTGCGGTGATATTGTTGTAACACAAACCTGGCTTCCCTGCGTTGAATGGCTTCGATTCTGTTGATGTCTTTTTGGGTATACGGGGACCATACAGGACTACAATATTCCACATGTGGTCTGACGAGCGCAAGGTAGGCTTGCTTGCGGAATCTGATGGAGCATTTACGGAGATTACGTCTTACTAAACCAAGCATCCTGTTAGCCCGTAGAGTGATGTTGTTGATGTGGTGTTGCCAAGACATGCTGTTGGAGAAGGTGAGACCAAGGTATGGGTACTCTGTGACTGTTTCAAGTTGTCTACCTCCCAGGTTGTAGTTAGCTGGATTGATGTTACGACGAAGAGTAAAATGCATTATGTAGCACTTGTCGGTGTTGAATTGCATTTGCCAGGTTTGGGACCAGTGGTAGAGATGGTCCAGATCATCTTGAAGCTTTGAGCTGTCGCTAGGATTATTTATGGTGCGGTATATGAGGCAGTCGTCAGCAAACAAGCGAATACGTGATGAAATGCCAGTGGGGAGGTCATTAATAAAAGTCAGGAACAATAATGGACCAAGAACGGTCCCCTGTGGGACCCCTGACTTAACTGGTACCCAGTCTGATGTTTCACCATCAATAACGACACGCTGGCTGCGGTTGGTGAGAAAGTTATTTATCCAGTCGAGCAAGGAACTGCAAATTCCATAATGTTTCAGTTTCAGCATCAATCGTTGGTGGGGCACGCGGTCAAAAGCCTTGGAAAAGTCCAAGACTGCAGCATCCACAAGCTCTTTATCATCAAGGGACTTGGCAAGATCTTGTGCTGTGATGACTAGCTGTGACTCGCAAGAGCGCTCCGGTCGAAAACCATGCTGAGCATCGACTAAGACATCATAATTCTCATAATGGTCCATTATGCAACTGAATATAATATGTTCGATAAGTTTACTGCAGATGGAGGTGATAGAAACCGGTCTATAATTTGATGGGATACTTCGGTTACCTTTCTTGAAGATGGGTGTTATATTAGCCAACTGCCAGTCAGAGGGGACACATCCTGTGGTGAGTGATTGCTGGAAGATTGAAGTCAGCACAGGAGCAATTTCAGCAGCGTATGTTTTTAAGATCCGAGCTGGAATTGAGTCGGGACCGGTGGCTTTGTTTATCTTCAGATCTAGCAGAATTCAGCTTAAGAACACCATCGTTGGTCACCAAGATGTTATCCATAGGGGGTTGCTCGAAAAACCCGAACGACTCACTGCGATGAATTATCTTGTTCGGCGCTCGGGCGCGGAGCTATTCAAATTCAGTTGATAAATTTACGTCACTTTGCTCAATGACGCATTTTGTTGAGCTTGGTTTCATGTTTTTCGCTGATAGCAAAATATTTTCATATGTCATTAAGCAGATGGAGCGCTATAAAATTGGGCACCATAGATCGACGATTGTTGACACTGCGCGATCACCAAAGAACGTGTAGGTAGAGGCCAAAAACATCATCCAGATTTCATGTTTAATGGAAATTAATGAGAATTTCAAATTGTAAGTTTGTGTTTCCTCACTAAAATTAAATCATCGAGTCTATTTTTGTGGATTTATTTTAAACGAAGGTAGCCGTAACATGCGTTTCAAAAGCATGAACGCTGGCTCCATTGGAAATACGTTGTTGCAAGGTTGCCGAATTCACTCAGCGTAAGTGCCTCATATAGAATATGAGGCACGAGTTGAGTGCAAATAGGGGGTACCGTTGGTTCCTCCATATCTGGCAAGGTGGTAGTATTCTCCGAGGTAAATACTGAACTAAACTGGTCATTGAAACAGTTAGCCTTACCGCGACTATCAAAAATAACTCTTGAGTTGGACTTCAGAGATGATATGCCAGTTGGCTCCTGCTGTTTGGAATGGATAAACTTCCAAAATGATTTACACGACTTGTCTTTACTGCTACATCATGCATATAATGACATATGAAAAAGATTTGTTATCAGCGAAAGACATGAAACCAAGATCAACAAAATGCGTCATTACATTGGGGAAAGTCACGTGAATTTTTCCTACACAGGCTACAGAATTGTGTAAGCTTATAACTTATAAGTTAACTATCAAATTCAAAAGTTCACGAAGTTATAGCAATCAAAACGATTTACTGGCATACTGCTGATCGGTATCACTGTATCAGAAATGGACACATTCACTTTTCACTGTATTTACATTTACCTTTCAAAGTTAGCAGGACAAAACTAACTGCAGAGTCAAAATATGTGTCAAAATCACAATCTAATTTCAACGTGTCCACAAATTTACTTGGTATCGTTTACGCATGCTCACAAATGTGATAAAAGCAGCCCGTACCCAAACAAGTTTCCACTTCCGGGTACAAAGTACACACATGGTTCAAACGCCGGGAGGACAAAACTGATTATTAACCAGTAAACAAACAGGCTCACTGTCATCGATGATGCTTTTGAGCTCGAGTATGAATATGTGAATCACAGTTACAGGTCATGAGGTAAGGTTACATTTCCCTAACCATTAGACTAACACTAGTTGCTTTTATAAAGCTTATAACTTAGCTCTTTTTTGCATTTGACATAATTTGTAAATGTAATTCATGAATGTAAATATTGAGCATGAAAGAGTGGTTCAACAACTATTTAAAAAGTGGGATTCTGTAGACAACCACGGCAGCCATTGCGATTTCACAGTTTTTCAATTGTAGCGTCTAGTAAATGACCTGCTAAAATTAAGAACATTAATAAAGGGGAATTGGTGCTCGTGGCCATTTCGATTTGATCGCTGAGGGATGGCGGCCATCTTGGATTGTCACTCATGGAGGACGAGTTCCTCCAACATAAGGCTAAACACCAGTAATTCGCGCACCACAGTATTACAAAATATGTGTTTTGTCTGGAGCTCTAACTTGAAAACGAGCATGGGGACCCTCTATTTTTTGGGGGGCTCATTTTTCTCAGCAGAAGGATTTCTACAACATATCCAAAAATAAAGATCACTTTCATGGTAACTTTTTTCAATATCTATAGGATTTCGGAAACATGTCATTTTTGCAACTTAATTTCCGGTCATTATTTGCTCGAGAAACACAAGCCAAAAAACTTTGTTTTTAGCTTGAGGCAAACTGTGTAGTACCAGCCTATCACATAAAGGCCATTTGTCCATAAATTGAAAAATACAAACGGTACTTGAACAAACAGTTCTGTTTTATTACATATTAATGAAAGGAACCTTTTTGAATTAAATTTATGAAAATTGCACTGTTCTGATCAGAAAAATCAAACGGAATGCTTCGTTTGTTTACATAGCAACCATTTGTAAACATATCTTCAAACATCATTTTTGTGTGACTAACAACTTCGGGAAGTATTTATAATAAGTAAATTTATTATAAATATCCTTTGTCATGTTTGTGGAGGGTTGCAGTTCATATTTGATAGCTATGATCATTTTTGGGGATATTGGGTATGTGCATTTATGCGCAGGTTTTATTGCAGAGCTTGCTTCTGGCTGTGCCACAGCACAGCCAGATATTTCGGGTAAGTCATTATAGCCAAGCATCGACACCCGGTCTTCATGCGCTAATAAAACATGCAGAAATCAAATATAACGCAAATTTCAAGTTGAAAACATATCTAGAATAGACTTGTGGCCATCTGCAAATACCAAATTCGATGACAAAATAGCATTTAAACCACCAGAAATTGGATACAAAGAAAAATTAAGGGACTATTACTGTGATAAACTTTGGCTGGAAGTGGCTCTCTTCGCCTGAATTAGTGGTGTGTACCCATAATTTTACAGATCTGTGTGCCACACTTTTAAGAGTCTTTGAAATGGATCAGTGGGACTTTGACGTTCTTTGATCAGAGCAATTAAGTCGCAATAGATGCTGTTTGAAACGCAGACGGTTTGTGCGTGAAACAAAATAAAATGCACACTCGATCTCTATGTGCATCAAGTGAAGATTTACATGATTTGGCCAAACTCAAACAAATCCGGAGGTAAAATAATGTAGAGCAAAACGGCAGCCATTATGGGTTGACAGTTTTTTCAATACAATGCATGCAATCTCACCTGCTCTCTCAATTAGCAGGGGAGTTTTTTGCTATTTGCTATCCCGTTTTTGTTCGATTACTGTTTGCTGATTGAAAAAAAAATCAAAATGTTTACCATACTTTGATCATGCATTTTGAAATTGTTGGTGTTTGTTTACAGAAAAGTGATCATTAATTTTTTGTTTGGTATACTCCTTGACTACCATGGCTTAGGTTAGGGCTTAAGTAATTCACTAAGATGTGCAAGAGCACATTTCCCACATTTTTCATGTGACTGAGTTGTTCAAAATGAGACTTCAAAAATTTGGTGAAATTAACCATTGAGTCAATCTAAAAATAACGCTCTCCGTGAGCAACAACAAGATGGCGTTTAGTACAGATTCCCTTTATAATTTCCTTGGCTAAAATTAGCAGGTCTTTTTCTGTTTGCCATCCCACATCTGTATCTGTATTTAGTAGTTGGCAGGGTCTACTGATATCTTTCTCCATTTCACCATCTTTTTATGAGTGTAAACCGATTATAGTTACATATACAGGTTTAAACAACCATCCTATCAGATTCCAGGCCCGAGATTCTGACTTGATGATAGACAACAGAATTGTTGGGCATTTGTAGTGCAAGCGACAGCACTGGGGTTTGAACCAGCAATCTCTGGATTACAAGTCCGATGTTTAACTGTCTTTTATTTTCTTTAATTTCAGAATATTGAAATATTGCCCAATTAAAAACAAAAGAGGATGAAACTACGAAAATTCAAAAGACCTATAATTCTACTGCTTTTGTTAATCATATTCCTGCAAATTCTTCTGCTAATTTTTGTATGGATAACACCTAATATAAACTACACTATCAAACTTCAAGCAATACTCAACCAAAATGGAATTATAGAGATTCAACATGAAGAGAAAAGTCATGGGCAGGATGATCAACTCTCATTGAGGTCAAGGGTCAAAGGTCATCACAAGTTTGCTGGAGGATTCAAAGATCACCAGAAGATGCGTTTTAGAGTAGATGAAGATGTCATCACACAGACTTTGCAAGATGTTATGACTGATACAAATTTCAGCAATGGTAGGTTTATTATCTGAGTATATTGGTATTTTTGTCGGTCAAACCCGTAATTTTGTAGCTGAACTCAGTCTTCGAAAGTCAATTCCCATTCGATTCAGTGTTGAAAATTTAAAATTGTTGGTGGCAACATTTAATTTTGAATAGGAATAATGACTAGGGTCATTTGTATTTATTATAATGAAACTTTATCGAAGACTACATCATGCATTGGAAGTAACGTTTAGAAAAGCTGTTGTCAAGAATATTTAAATTTTCCATCATTTGGCTTTGGCTCATTCAGATAAAATCAAATATTTGTTTCTTGCAGAGGACCCAGATATTATCAAGAAACTCAACCTATTGGATCAGCCATGGAATGGCAGCACAAGAACTCAAATATTGAAGACTCTTGAAAGCAGTTTATTCACCAGCAATGTAGGCCCAGCTAGTGACAGCCGATGCTCTTTACCTGATATAGATGCACCGGATTATATGTGCTCTCAGAATATCACTTGGAAATGTAACTTCAGCCCTACGTTTGTACAACAAGATAGAAAAAATGGGTAAATAAAGATGAACTAAAAAATGCAGTGGGAACATATTCCATGTCTGTGCACATTTCTGATATTCAAACAATCAAACAACAGCATAGTTATTCTCACGACTGTTTAGTTCTTGAGAAATATTACTATTTGCAAAGCATGATGCAAAACTATAAGGACCATTTCACTTAATTCCACTTCACTTCAAGCTTTCAAAGAAGTTTTAGACAAATAAATGTTGTACCATATTTTAGGTTTGCACAAGCATCCATCAGTCAAGTTCTGATCAAGAAAATACTGATTAAAAGTAAGTTGTGGTAGATTTAAGTTAATTGCCATGAGTAGTAAAAGATATCTCAATTGTGTATTATAATCTTCTCTCTTTTTAGTTTGCTTCATGTGAATTGCAGTGGAGATTTCAGAGTGAACTTTGTCTCTAGAGAGGAGAGTGAGACGAGACTCGACAATGAAGGCTACATGACTGACAGGGAGTGGAAGACTTATAAAGGACCAGCTTCCATTGAATTCTCATCTCAGTTTGCTGATGTAGTTTGCCCTGTCAAAGAAGAAAATGAGTAAGTAAAACTCATATATCAGACCTTCTAAGGTCTTTGTTATTATAGTTAGAATAATTTCTTCTTATTATGTTTTTAGTCACTTATATCTAAAAAAATACAGAAATCAAGAACTGTCTCAAACTAATTGTTTTATAAGAAGGGTAACATGATATGATAATTAATTTATAATGTGTGTCTTATTACAGCTCTTGAAAACTTAAAACTGAAACATTTCAAGATTCAAAGTACATAACAAAGCAATGAGATTAGAAAGGTAGCCTTCCAAGGCTTATTGTCTCGCGCCTTAAGGATTATGTTCGATGCGAGGCATGCAATTATGGAGGGGCACATGATAGAAAAAGGCTGTTAAAACATAGATCATAGCTGCACTGCAAGCAAGTTCAATGACTTTTAAAATATTTTTCTAATGATGCTGAATATTATTGAGATGGAACCTGACTTCCAAATTCGCCCAGCAATCCATTTCATGCCATGAAATTACTAACAATTCAGGCTGTTCAGCTATGTCGGCCCCCAAAGAGGTATCCCACAGGCCTCTATGCCTGTTGGTTTTGCTTTGATTTTTTTCAAAACTATCCTGAATTATCCATATATTTTGTAAAATAACACTAGTTCCTAAATAACAATATCTGATAGAATTTAACTCCAAATTTGATATTTAATTCATATAAATCTGTGTACCTTTCAGTACGAATGCGCATGCGCAACAATGTTCGCATCGTGAAAATAGGCTCATTAAAGCCGGGCATATGAGTATTATAAAATCTCCCCAGTGTGTAGCTAAGTGTGTGGATAAGACCACTGCCTGATACGCGGAAGGTCCGTGGATCGAAACCGGCATCAGAAAAATTGTTGATCTCATTTTTTTCCTTCTCAAATCTACTTTTCTTATGACTCTTTATCAGTATCTTTATTTAAAAAAACAAAACAAACATCAATATTTTTTTTTTCAAATGCCAAAACAAATATGACACCATGATCATGAGGATGATTGGCCTATATTCGGCATGCACTGCTTGTGCGGCGCCGGTTAGCTAGCTGCATGATCGTGCAACATGACTCATGAGCATCAAAAAGGTGGTTTATTTATTTTTGATAATGATTGCATACACATAGGGTCTATAATAGAAACAGATTCAGCTTGTGATTTCGGGCCCCCGACTTTTCTCTAGAACTGGGGGGGAGGCTGAAGCTTCAGCAAACCCCACCCCCATCCCCTTTGCGCACGCCACTGTTTACCCATCAACGGCGGATTATAGGAATGGTTTTAAAAGTATATGATATAAATATATCTTGTTATAGTTTGTGGGATCCATTAATCTTGCATGCATGTATGTCTGCTGCAAATACTCAACGGCCTATGTGTACATTTTTAAAGTTGTGATGTCTGCATCTGTGCTAATTATTCTACACTCAGAAGTGTTCAGGAATCCACAGGCAATAAAGGCCTTCTTCTCCCAAATGTATTTATATACTATAGGCCTGCTTAGTGTATTGCACTTAACTGAATCATGACAATAGAAAGTGACTCAAAAAGTTTGCCCTATTGATTAGTAAAGGAAAAATGATTTACAGATGATAGTTTTAGATTCCCACGAGACCCATGCTTCGGAGTCCCGTGCATTTATTATACAACATTTTCATGAGAACATACTTTTGCAGGTTTGACGTTTAAAATTTTAAGCTTCTGCAGCTATGATATGGGCAACATATACTTCTAGGGATATGATACTCTAAACAGTACTGGCTCCAAATACAATTCAAAGACTTTTTTGTTTAAAATTATGTATTTTGTAACATTTTAGGATTTGTTTCGAAGTGGCTATTCGCCGTATCGTACTGCGGATAAGAGACAGCTCGTCTACTATTCGCAGTTCGGTGGAAATGGAGAGGCCCGCTATTATAATCATTGTAATAGGCCTACTGCAGCCAATTTAAATGTTTAATTTCATCAATATTTTGGTGAAGATAGGCCTACCGGAAGCTACTGGAATCCTAATTATGTGGTCTCTTTTAATAAAATTTCAAGATAAATCAAATTTCAATTCTTTCATTTGGTTTCAGCAGGTCTTTTTAAACTCCGGGCCAAATTCCGGGGGGGGGGGGGGGTTCTCACATTAGGTTGGTATACAGGTATGTGCCACGGTTTTTGGGTGTAATTTTGCCATTTTAGGTATATCGATGGGTGGGTTTTTGTCACAGACCTAATGCGCCCAAATGGAAAAATTTGGTGTTTTGGGGAAAATTGGCTTAAAAAGCGCCCAATCATTGGCCCAAATTGGGTGTTTTTTGCGGAAAAATGGTATGGTGAAGGGTTGCAAAATTGCCTTTTTTTTTCAGATATAGCGAACGGTCCTTATCGCAAAAGAAACTTGCAAACTCTGCGTGGCACACCCCCATACAAATTATTTTTTGAGACCCTCCCCCCCGGATATTTTGTAAGTTTCAGGTTTTTTTCAGTGATAGCAGGAAAGTTGGGAGTTTTCCTGGTGATAGGCTACATCCCGGCGTGCCTATATAGGCCTACTGTGTGGCATCTCTATCATGACATGATACAATATCAGTCACCAAGGCATATTTCATGTTTTGAAGAATTTTGGTCAGTAGACTTAATAAGAAGAAGGTGAACTGCCATGCCAAAGTACGATACTGCGAATTAGCTGATAAAATGATCTAATTCGCAGTACGATACTGCGGATTAGATGGCAACCTCATCTAATTCGCAGTACGATACTGCGAATTAGGAAACAACCCGATCGTATTCGCAGTATGATACTGCGAATTAGCTTGCAGCCAGATCTTATCCGCAGTATCGTACTGCGAATTAGCTTGCAGCCAGATCTTATCCGCAGTATCGTACTGCGAATTAGCTTGCAGCCAGATCTTATCCGCAGTATCGTACTGCGGATTAGCTTACAGCCAGATCTTATCCGCAGTATCGTACTGCGAATAGACTCTTCCGATTTGTTTTTATCTGAAAATATTCTGCTTCCAGAGTTGTTGAATACCATAATTATAGGACTCGGTTTCTGCCTAATCTACCTGCAAACCAGAAACAGCAACAAACATTCCAGACATTTGTGAGTATAATTTCCTCAGAAACTTATGCATCTTTGTATTTCAAGGTGTGATGAAAAAGAAAATACGAGGCACTTGGATTTGATGAAAAAGATGAAAGGGAAGATTTTTTATTGTGGAATTGAATTTCATATTTTTCAATATGGCTTAAAAGCAATGCTAAACCACAAAACATGCCAAACAAATATATAGTATACATTGGTGACAGTCCTTAATGTAAGAATAAAGAAGTTTTAAAATCTAAAAGGAAACAGTTTGGTACCATCAATTCTCATATTACAGATTTCCTTATGACAGGATTATACTATTATACTTTTGGTCACGTAGCTTTAATTAAGGTCAAACCACTTTCTTTCAACCACTGCTGCACTAACATATGTTTTGAAAGAAATCATAATTTAAATTTTTTGTTTTGCATAAGAGCGCTATAATTTATCATAACAATAGGTCGTGTGACAAGTTTGAAACTCCAGCCACAATATAACTTTCCAGGGGTGTTTTCACTTGAAAATTTAAACTTAAAATTGATACTAATCAATGTTGGATTTCTTTTTCACTAAAATTTGCAGGCATCAGATAACCCAGGATGGCAGCCATTATCTATCTTGTCCATCAATATAGACTCCTTGTCCCGAGCCCAATTTCATCGAGGAGGATGTGGGCTGCCAAAAACGGCCAAATTATTAAAACAGCTTTACTACACAGACACAGAAGATGAACCATCCAATGGCCTTGACTATCAGGCATTCATGTTTAACAGACTGAATTCTATTGGTGGTGTGACTGCCATGAACCTGACTCCTCTGTATGCTGGTAAGGGAAACATTAATGAAACAGGATTTTGGAACAGGTATACACAAGGATGATAAGGGTTAGCTTCAGTCAAGTTTGAAACTCAATTTGATGGTGAACTTAAATTGTTTGCTAGCTTGCTTGTTAAGATACACATATTTCAGTTGGCTTGCATTGGGTTACAATGGAGTAGTGGTTAAAGCATTGTACTTGTAATCAGTGTTCGACATAAACAAAAAATCTTCGTCGTCAATCGGACAACCTTGATTGCGTGTTTGAGCTTTCTGCAAAATATTTGACTTGTCTGTAATTTTCGCTGGATAACATGTGTAAGACCACTATACCGTTAAAACAAAACATGGCATTCACTGAGCAAAAATCAATTGTGGAGACGAGTTTTCCCTACGTCCATTTTAAGAAATTATCATTTTTGCTACTATATATATGCAGGCTTTCATTGTAAATAATTATAAGGTTGTACACCGGACAAGTTGAACATTCATTCATGTTGTTCGAGGCATTTTTAATAAATGTAAATTAGAAATTAACAAAATTGTGGTAAACTCATTGGGCTGGAAATTTCCATAAGTCCATTTACATAATTAGAAGAATTCAAATGCGTAATTTGAATTGATAATGTTGTTTTCAAAAATCAGTGAGACAACTCACTCCCCATAATTATTACTAACCACAGCATTTTTAACCCAAACATGTAAAGAATATTATATAATGCCAAACTATTTCTAAATTGATCACATTTAGCACAAACTTGAACTTATATCACTGAGCCATCCCCGATCAATTCTAAACATGGCATGTTTAAGCACAACCTTTAAAGAATCTGAGGCCTATAACTATTGCTAACTTGATCACATTGAATACAAAGCTTTAACTATACCCCCTATCAATTCTAACCATGTCATGTTTAAGCAAAACCTTTAAAGAATCTAAGGCCTCTTTCTAATTTGATCAAACTTAAATCACTAATACACCCCAACTATACAATTGTAATATTATTTTATTTTTCAGGAATTTATTTCAGGAGGTCTGATGAAGAAAAAAGAGTGTTAAGACATAGGTAAGAACATTATTACATCTCTGCCATGAAGAAACCATTTCATATAATGATCTTTTTATGACAAGTGAAGTGACCACTACTGAATTTGGTGATACTCTATTTTATCATTGTGCCAACATCTGTGTTCCCATCAAGGCTGTGTGTCACAGAAGTTTGTACATTGGCGCAGGTTTAATTTTTTACACAAAAAAGAGACAAGAGAGAGTGTTAGTTTTCAAATTTAAAAAAAAATTGCAATCAAGGCTCCTTAAAAGAAGAAAAAGAGGGTTTTATAGTTTTGCCACTTACGTTTCAGCTTATGCAGCATTTAATCATTTTTTGTTTTATTCATTTTTTGTACACAATTTTGGCTCAATTTATGGGTCAACTGTTAGTGATTGGTGATGGAGAGTTGTTGATATTAATGGTGCCATCATTTGACGTTTGGTGCAAAGCTAAAATCCTTAGAAGGAATGCTGGTTAACACAATATATATTCCTATGTATAATGTAATTCCTATAATATAACACCTGTGTTAAGTAGCTCACAGAGGCTTTTTATAATTTTTCGATACAACACTACATTTAGAGTTGCACTTCTAGAGTCTGATGCTTGGTCAGAGAAAACAGATTATTATTATCAGAAATATATTATTTTATTGAAGTTATTCAATTTTTGTTTTGTTTTATGAATTGCTAGATATCCACGCAAGATAGATGAATGGATTTGGCAGTATGCTAATTGGCATGGCTACTTAACGAGTTATGGTAATGACAATGGTAATGGGCTCTTTGGAACTAGGACACCTTGCAAGGTAAGATCATATCGTCATGTTAGTGTAAGAAAGTTGTATCTGCAATAAAGCTGCCATTTTTCAAATATTTGCATTGCACACTGTAGAATGTCTAGTCTATATGGCCAATTGTTCTTTGGGTGAAGGAACCGTTTCATAAGCCATATAGGAAAGAAAATGGATTTTTTGCATTCTACTGACATTAAGTAGATATAACATATGGCAGCCATTGCAGATATGATTTTCTTGCACTCACATCAGGTTACATTAAAATTAAAATAAACATAACATACTTCCATGTTGCTTGTATTTATATTCTACATTATTTAAATCATTTTCATGGACAGAAGCAGGAAGCACTAATTGCAGTTGTTTGACACTAATTTGCAACAGCTTGCACCCAATTGTACAGGTTGATAATGGAATTAAAAAACAAAAAATTAGATGTTCAAGTGAATAAAAATAGATTGATTTATCCCTTGAAGTGAACAAAACTTGATCACTATGATCTATTGTTGCAAAGGTGTCAAAGAAAACATGTAAAATGAGTTTCTTGTTATGTGTCCACATAAAAGGTTATTTCTAGAATCTCATTGCTAGTTCTAAGTGCATGTTCATTTGCATTTAATCAGTTTACTCTTACAATATAGTATACATATAATGAATGTTTATGAGTGCAATATGATACAAATATTTCATGAGGTGAAAGATCAAATGCTCCTTTCAAACAAGGCGAAGCCGAGTTGAATGGGGCATTTGATCTTTCACCAAATGAAATATTTGTCCCATTGACACGAATAAGAGACATTCATTATTTGTTTTATAATATGTGACCTGCTCCCATGAAACCCGGACAAAGTCGCAAGAGCACTTATGAAGTAACAGCCAAATGAACATGCCACAATTCAATAGTAAACAAAGGAATTTTGAAGGGAAATATTGATTTTTCATGTGCAAAAGGTTGAGCAATGTTGACAAGTTATACATCATTTTAAAGCTTGTAATTTCAGCATTTTTAATATGGACAAATCAGAAAAAATATTTTTTCCGACTTTGTCCGGGTTTCGTTGGAGCAGGTCACATATGACAGCTAAATAAATCTTTGTAAACAAAACAAACCGAGACAACATCTATGATATTGTACATGCCGGCTTTAATGCAACAAAGCGTTTTATGTTGGCCCCGCGGACTGTGCAAGCATACTCAATTTAAAATTACGCTCGCAACTGATGTTGCGTCTTACCAAAAAAGGTAACCGTGCAATGTATCAAAGTTTCTGCATGGCACTATTTCACAGTCGGTGACGTTTGCTATCAAATGAACCAATTAAATGACCAATGGCACATGACCCAAGATGCATCAATCAAGTGACACAGATTTATATAGCTGTACAAGTTGGATATGTTCATTCAAAATTCTGATGTACCTAGTACCTTAAGTTAATTAGGCTGATATAAAAATCATTTATAATCAAGTGCTACGCTATGAAATACATACTGCCTCTCCTGATTAGTAAGTCATGATAATCAGAAATTGGCTGATTCATTATAAAGTGCTTAAAGAAATTGATGTTTTGAAACAAGTATAGTTTAGCCGCTGACACAAGTCATTAATTGTTTAAATAATAAAAAATAGACACATAGGCCCGTATTCCAGAAAGATACAGAGAGCTTAGCGTTTGTACTCCAATTGGAGTGTTGCGAAGTATCTAAGCAGAAGCAGAAAGATGTTTAGCTAAACCACGGTTTAACTGAGCATCAACTGTCCTGGAATGATTTGCATCGTTGCAGCTTTCACGCAGAACAGTTGTGCTGTTGACGAGAAATAAAACCGTGGTTTAGCTAAACACCTTTCTGGAATACGGGCCATATTGTTTTAAATAAAAATGTTGGCCTTATCAGCTTCATTATACTATAATATATCAAGGTTTTTTTTAAATGTCAAATCAGGTCGTGTACGTCACTCTTAACACACACGTCAACAGTGTGAGTGTAAACAATCGAAATCAACAAATCAAGCTCCGCATATATTCTTAACAACAAGCGTTGAAAGGAAAAACCCCGCAAACGAGTGAAAAACAACTTTGAAATAATCTATAGTAATTCTGAAATAACAACATTGAAGTAAATGAGACTTTGGCCAAAAACTTACCTGTTTCAAGAAATTTTCAATACATCTTTAATATATGTTTTGCTCATTTGTTCATTCACATTATGTATCTAGTCATCAGCAGTACATCTGGAGAAATGAAACAAGAGATTCGTAGCCTTCTACCAAAATAGTGTCACCAAGAACATTAAAAATTGTCAAAGACATCTGCTTGTTAAATATAACAATGATATGCATTTAGTCATGACGATTTTGAGCCACTCACAGGATGATTACAAGTGTGATAGCAATTAGAAAGTGTCTTGCTTGTTACTGAAAGTAATTTCAAGTCACTCGCGATGTCAGTGTCATGCTTACAAGCCACTAGTGTTAAAGAGCATGTTGTGACAATGTGTGAGCACAATAATTGCTAAGTTGACTCACATTAGAGCTGCTCACAACTCGCACACAAAGTAAACACAAGTTGTTATAACTTGCTATGTGTGAACATAGCCTTAGTGTAAGGTCTTGAACATTCTTGAATATCTTGTCTTTTTCTATGATTTGTGTTCATGTACATTCATTCCATGATGTAGAAGATAATAATACTTCAATTTGATTTTCTTGTTTATTCCATGCTTCGTGTTCATGTGCATCTATCTCGTGAAGCAGAAGAGAATAATACTTCAATTTAATTTTTTGTTTTTGTCTTTGATTCATGTCCATATGCATTCATCCCATGCAGTAGAAGAGAATAAGATTACAATTTGGTTTATTCTACCCACTTCATCTTCATAGATATTAGTTGATGCTAACATAAATTAAAGGTATAGGTAAGTAATTATCCTAAAGCTTAATGCATTCATTCTTGTGCACAACAGCAAGTCACATATTCATTTAGATTCACTTATTAAGTGAGTTTTGAATTAAAGTATAAAATTTATCATAATCTTATTTAAGGCGCATTTTAAAATTTGTCAATCAAAATGGACCAATTTGACGATTCGTTGCAAGAAAAGCAAGCTATTTTCAACACTGGATTTGTGATATACTTTTTATAGATAAAAAATCAGTGTGTAGGTATATGGTGTATCCCATTCAAGAAAAGACTCCTATTTTTTATTTTTTTTTGGAAATTATGCTCAATATTTTTTGGTTGTAAAAGTAAATGTTTATAATCATATTATATTGATGTTATTGAGACATAGGTCTCAGACAGATCTATATGACAAATACAATCAAAAAGTCATTTTCTTTGAATTTACACTCTAGTTTAAATTGACATTGCAGATCCATATCCTATACTTGAATGCAATGAAAAGATTTTATTTATAAGGAAAATATTGGTTCCTATCAAAATCTTTTTGATTATGTTTGTGATAAGCCCTAGGGGTGTATTATGTAGAGATAGTATAAGCACCGGGTTTTAATTTAAATGTAACTTTTTCATGATATCCCAAACTTGGATAATTGACTTCACTGAAAAAAGTATTTTTGTGTATATTTAGGTAAAATGATTTTGTTTTTGTTTTTCATTTTTAAACAGGCATGTACAAACCGACCAGGTGTATTACCACACTGGGAAGATGGCTGGGTTAAATATGAAAACAAACAGGTGAGAGTGCAGCCAAGCTATACACGGTAATGTCGCTCATATATTAACCATTGTATACACATGATTGTTCCCTTTTTCGCAAAAAATTATATTTTGAAACCATGTTTGCAAACATAATGTATGCAAATTTGTTAAAAGAGTCCTTAATGACATCACTGTACTTGAAATGTATACAGGATATATTTTTGTGCTTTGTCATTTAATGTTTTTGTAAAGGATATATATTTTGTGCTTTGTTATTCATGTTTTAACCATGTTAAAATCACAAGAATGTCTTACCATTTGCGAAATAAGCTTTAATTTCTGTATAATTTCCCTACAACTTACAAGAAGAATCTTGAACAAGTCTCAGTTAAGCCTTAATAACTGCAGGTCATACCAGGAGGCTGTACTTTCCGGGTTGTACAAAAGTTGTATCATGCGCTTTTCGCACACATGCTCCAGCAAGGCGAAGCTCAAACTAGTCTTCCCTATGACTTTGTCACATACTCTCTATGCCTGCATCCAACTCTGAAATAGATTACCGAGATGAATCACATAACCAAATCATAATCTCTGCATTTTCTGAAAAAGGATCCAATAATCATGTTGTAATGTCAACGTCCCTTACGTTGTAAAGGTCCAAATTTTGATTTAATTGTTGACACTCTTGTACCAAATATTAGAATGTTTCATTATATTATAGATACCAACTATTTGTTGCTGATATGACAAAATGAAGTACATTTGTTATGTTTGAAACTGGAAATTTCTGACAAAGCTGGAATCTTGAAAATTAAAAGACTGCCATACACTGTTTTGCTAAGGCAGTATGGTACACCATTAGTGCAGAAGCCGTGAACATTGGTGCAAAAGGTTTCTGCAAATGTGTGAGAAAGATGTTTTTCCCTGCTTACTTAGCCCATTTTCAACCTTAGCCTATGATTTTGACACAAGCCCCTATATTTTTTTAATCAAAAACATATGCTTCATTTGCAGATCAGTCCTGGAGTCCTTTCAGGGTTATGTGATGGTGACACCATGATACATGAACATATTCTGAATTATACCAGAGATTTCTTGAATTCTGACCACCCTGTGAAATGGGCAGCGATGGACCTCAATGCAAAACACAGGTATGATCCAGGGTATTATGATGTGAAAGTAATAACATAACTAATGTACAAATATATGGAGTATTCTGACTGAAGTAGGATTGTCTAGACAAAATGGAGTTAATTAGTAAAGAATAGAGAAATGATGTGGTGGGGGGTTCAGAGGGAGTTATGAAGTTATGAATGTTTAGGAGATTCCGCTTGATCTCCCACAAATGTATCTGTTTTAAGCTTGTTTATTATCATACTTTTTAATACCGATATTCATTTCTGTCTACTCAATTATTCTACAGACCTGAACACGAGTCAGCTAATCAGTTAGATGATGCCATGGAACACTTTCTTTTACAAATTCTTGGAGAACAAAAATATCTTGTTGTAGTAAGTTAAAATGTTGAGTATGGCCGAAAACATACTCGGCCTCCAAACAAAATTTTCGCTACCAAACATTTGGTTGTGACGTCAAAATGACGAGTGACTCCAAACAAAATAAATTTAACACTGAGTTGAGACCAAATAAAGTTTTCGCTAGATTGCACATGCTATTGAATTGCCATATACATTGGACCACATGTTTGTTACCCGTTCATACTTTAAGTTCGATTGCAAATATTTGGTGACATCACGACCAAATGTTTGGTAGGAAAAATTTTGTTTGGAGGCCGAGTATGATTTCGCCCTATCTCATTTAAATGCTATTATATTAACATGCCCACACTCATGATCTTGTAAGATAATTGATCGTTGATATTTGAGATATAAGTTGTGCTATTAAAAGAACATGATCTATATTCTGTATAAATTATGTCTTGAAGTATGCAGCAGTTCAGCGCAGAGCTGCCTGTTTTGTCAAAAACACCTATGACTGCCATATGGGAAGTTTTAAGCCATGTCTTCATACAGTGACTTCTCTACTTCTCTCTCTCAACTAAAACATGAAATTGCTGATCACTTAATTGTACCATCTTTTCTTTATGGTTTTACTTAAGATTCTCTCCACTACTTAGCATTAATGCCAACTTCTGTAATACTCCTCATTAATTACATGCCCCAGGGGGGGGGGAATCAGATTTAACTTGTAAGATTTTGGGTAGTTTTGATAAGCAAAACTAGAATACTGTAGGATCCTTGTTTAGGTTATCAAAACAGGCAATTTCAAGACTTTAGGGTACATGTATTTTCACAAGCAATATCCTTGCTCAGGGTATATTTAGAACATCTACCCATATTTGTAATCATATTTCAACAACTATCGGTCAAAAGCTTATGTGCTTTGTTCCTCCTTGTCCTTGCATTGCGTATTTTCATGTCCAAATCACTGTCTAATTATGTTGTATTTTATATTTGTGTCCATGCTTAGGGTATACTTATTTACCCTCAAAATTCTTGTTTATGGTATCTGTGACAAATTTCAGGAATCCTAGATTAGGGTACTTTTTGATAGTCAATTTATGTGCATGATTACCAGTTCCACAGATGAGTTGCACCTCCAGGATATTTAATAGATAAAAGTGAAGAGAGGAGAAATATGACAACTAGGAAAGGATTGTAGATTGACTAACCAATGTATGAAATGCTTTTGGTGTTTTTTTTCTAGTTCCTATTTGGTGATCATGGAGATCGATACCATGGGAATTTCACAGACCATCCTGGGAGTTTTACCGAGATCTTTCTTCCATTTTTAAGCATCATTGTACCGAGATCCATTATGAAGGAACATCCACAATGGGAGAAGAACTTGTTAACAAATAGTCAAAGATTTCTAGTAAGTAAATGTTCTGACCCTTGAAGGTGATGTGGGGAAATGCACAAATTGTATATAGTTATTATCCCTTGATTGGTCTGTTAAACAAAGTGACAGATATGATATAAGTTAAAGGTAAAGAGAACAACTAAGCTCACACAAAGGCCTAAAAATAATTGTTTTCATGGCATAATATAAAAAATTGGGGTAAGTATGTATTTTTTATTTGATTTTCAGCCAAAAAGCACACAATTCCAGGCTAGTTTGGGTGCGTTTTTCATTAATTTGTCAAAAAGCACACTTTACTAAATTCAGTCCTTTTTCAGACATTCTTATTTGTCAAAAAAATTAGGGTAGGTCAGGTTCACGCATTGTCTTTCCGGTAAGCGCCAAACAACATGAAAAATAGTGGGAATAGTAATATGAGTGGTCTCGAACCAATGGGCCTTCTGTGATGAAACTTTCTATATGGTTTTTCCGCAAAATGCTTATTTTTTAGATTTTTTTACTAACTACAGAATTTTAAATTTTTGGCTGGTCGTTTGTGATTGTCAAATCAAGAAAAAGTTATTTTCAGCACCAGAAATGTCAAAATTGAATTTTTAACACCAAACAGATAAAAGTGAATTATGTCAAATAACCTAATGCTTTAGTATTCATATTATCGTCCATTAAAATAGAAATGATGTCATCATTATGACGTCATAGTATGCTTAGATAATTGGTGAAACCCCACATTTTATTGAAATTTTGAAGTTTACTATAAGGGTGGTTCTTCGCTAAGTGTCTACTTTTGGCTTTAAAAAAAATTAGAAAAAAAGTTTTTCAAATCACAATTTTTCTTGGAATGTGTTCACAATAGTGCACAAATACTAGAATGAGCACTCGGCGTGATCTTTAGAGCCTTCAAATAATTGTATGCGACATCTAATTTTCAGTGTTGTAGCATAGGGAAAACCATTAAAAGTCATTTCTGTAACACTATTTGTTATGGAAATGACAATCAGACAGTAAATGTCAAGCTGAGTAAATTCTACTACGTATCCTCAATATCTGAACACAAATGAAGAACCATTGAGGGAGGTTTTTTCAAATGGAGAAAAGCAGATTGATTATGACTCAGATTTTATTGCCAATATGAACAGATGAAAATGTCAAGAAATCATTTCCGTAACGGTAAAAAGGTACGGAAATGACCGTTACGGAAATGATGGTTTAAACATTTAGACCAGTATAACGTCTCTCGAGGGCGATGCTTAGCGTGATTGTTTATATATTAGGGTACAGGTCACAATTCTGTTTGCACTGCCAATCAAAACGGACATTAATTTCCTATATTTATAGTGTTATACAGCGT
>JXSR01S001199.1:25405-36529 GCA_000969725.1 Ophiothrix spiculata | reverse complement strand
TTGTTTAAATTTATAGTGAGTTAAAGTAGCGGGACACGAAAGTAGACACTTAGCGAAGAACCACCCATAATCTATTAACTGAGAATTTTTTTAAAAATCTGTAGGTAGGAACTTATAACCGTGATGTACTTAAGCATGAAAAATGTGGGCATGTGTGGTCTAGTGGAAATCGGCAGGACTCATAAACGTGAGGTTGTGAGTTCGAGCCCTGTTGGTGCCAATGTGTTGTGAACCTGGGCAAATCACTTTATCACACTTGCCTCGTCGACCCAAGCGTTATATGGGGAGTTACTAGGAATACTGACATTGAGTGTTTTAATAGGCAGCTGGCTGTATTCAAGTGGTAACGGAATAAGTGTAAAGCGCTTTGATCAATTATGGAAAGCACTATATAAGCAGCGACATTTTTTTCAATAATGCTGATATTTATTTCATACCTCAAGTAGGGCATAATGTCTTGTTTAATAAGGACATAGAATATATTGGCCGCTCATCTCTCATCTTTCAATGCCTGATGATCAAGTCAGAAGCCAATTCTGCTATGTCATATATGAGTTAACTATTAAAGAGACTGAATGATTTCTTACAGGTCATATCAAAGTATACTTTGCCGAAACACACTCCGCAATGTTATTATTGAAATAAGAACAGGATTTGTTTGAACTAAATTAGTATGCATATAATAAATTATATTCATATTTGACAAATTTGATTTCAATTTAAACCTTGTATTGCATGCAACATGCACAGCAAAGTCTATGACCATCATGATTTTAAGCTTGAAATGTCCATGTGTATGGTGTTCAGCTGCCCCTAGTTTAGTCTTCAAGTCTTCAATTTATTTAACTGCTAGAATTGACTATTCACAATGTACAGCAATACTCTGGTCCTAGAGTTGATGACGTATTTCGACATACGGTCACCGAACCGGGAGGATTCCCTACTCTTATTTTGAACACCTGTAGCTTAGCCCATGACGTTCTTTTACATCCGACAGTGTGTCAGGAACACTTCAGATGGGACCGATGGCTTAACGTGCCCTCTGAAGCACGAAGCAAGCTTAAGGAAACAAGGAGATGTGCTGGGCCCGGGACTCGATACGGTGACAGATGAATACATGTGATTATGAGTCCAACCACTCGGCCACGCTCCTCTCCTTAAGCTAAGTGTTAAGATTCCAGGTAACTTATTTCTTGAATATTTGTATTCCAGGTGCACTATGATCTTCACCATACTATGAAGTCTCTAATCCATTATCCTGACTTACATGCGGTTACCGGTCACTTCGCTAGTGGTTCATACAATATATTCACGCAGCTTATTCCCAGGTATGTGTGCATATAAAAATGTTGTACTGGTCCTTTTATACAGGCATATCACCAAGTCCATATGATACCCTCACAAGTAGATATCCTAGGTTATAGGATTTATGAAGGAGATCCTGAACAACTTATTCGAAGGGTATCAACAAGTTCTAAAGATCATCCAGAAGGGAGGGAGCTATATCAATGAAATTTTGTCAGAATTGTCAGCCGTCCTTAAGTATAATGGTGCAAAAATTGTCGCAAAACTAGGGATACTTTCTTATAGTACTTGGTGACAAATGTTAGCAACCTGTCTTATTAACATTACCTTTTTTGAGAAAATTAAGACAAGCATTGTGATTAAATCACTGCATTTAAAACTAAGGGTTACAGTGCCCAGCAAATTAATTATAACAAGACCAAAAATCAGTCGTTTGATACCAAAGTACAGCATTGGGTCTCTTCACTTGATACCAAATTTATGGAAATTGGTCAACGAATGATGTCACAGAGATAAACATTGTGGACCTGAAAACAACAATTTTAAAATCGATTTAAAAAAAGTAAAATAAACAATAGATTTTTGTTTTTCGATTAAGAAGTTAAATCTGTAATGGCAGTCTGTTGACAGTCAGTTGGAAGTTGAAGAAATGTGTTACTTTGCACATGTAAAGATGCCAAGAGGATCGCATAATAGAATTGTGTTCCTAGAGCTAGTCATTCTGGGTGACTGCTGGGTGATCTTTAAAACTTTTTGATACCCCTTCATATCAATTCATGAGTTATTTGACCAACATGTGATGGAGCTTAATTTGGGGTAATCAGATCCTTGCCAAACAGGTACATCATTCCACATCAGTTGCCTCAAGGCACATGTTATTTATGCAACCATGTTGCATTGAATTTTATGGATTCTCTTTTTGATGTTTTTTAGTTCTGAATTAGGTTCATTAAACAAACCTGATAGCAGTATAATCTCCTTGGCTGTTGGTGGGATATGGCACAATTGTATTGAATCTTCAATTTAAGTCTGCATAACAACACCAGAATGACATCAATGTTTAGATGTTCAAGAAAACCAAGACAGATACGGAATCACCTTAACAAATTAGCAAATGTACACTATAAAGACTAGCTTTATGGGTGGGAAGAAAGTGGACCATCTTACCATAGGAGTAGTATATACCATCCACATCTGAAACAGATTAATTAGACCTTGGAAAAAATCTACTGTGCTACTATACCCTATAACACATATAACTTTAAAATTTGCTTGTACACACCTATCATTAACCCTATAAACACCGACGGCTGCTTTTGGTGCCAAAACCCAGTTGAGTTGTAGGGTGTCAGGGTTCAAAGGGTTTAGACTAATTTGTAGAAATTACCAGCATATCAATTTGGCATGTGAGTGCAAGAAAGTGGTATCTGCAATGGGATCTGCAACCGTTGCCATATGTTATATTTATTTAACACCTTGTCACTATAGTATACGAAAATTCCATCAAAGTTTCTTTCCCATATGTCAATGGCTCTTGAAATGGTCTTCAGGTGATAAAGTGACCTGAAGAACTATTTCAAGAGCCACTGACCCAAGACTGGACATTCTACAGGGTGCAATACAAATTTATTAAAAATGGTAGCAATTGCAGATATACGTTTCTTGCACTTCATACTTATATGTTTTAAATACTTTAATTTGGTATTGCTTATATATATTCCCAGACACCGCACCTGCGCCTCAGCTGGTATCCCACATTGGAGTTGTATATGTGGTGGCCCACAGGTAAGATTTTAACATCATAGTACATTTTAGTTGCTTGATTAAGGCCTAATGTTGTTTGCATGGCATAACCCAATCGACCCTAATTTGTTGGTCAAATACAAAATATTTACAGCAAAAGCTCAAAAACTACCTGGAAAAAATGCTTGGGAAATTGTTTTTTTTTTTATTAATATTGGTCATGATGTTGCAATCAATTTCAGTTTTGTACTTTCCCATGCTTGATTCATAGTCGGGATTGACAGTTTGCGTGTCATTATACTATTGGCATCGAGTAGTACAACACTTTGCAGTTTTTCAAATCATGTCGAGGATTTCATCATATAGAATTTGAAGTCTTATGTGATATGGAAATATACTTTTCAGCAGTTAATTAATTACTCTGTTGTATTTTTATCTACTAAAGAATAAAAGTAGGTATATATTAAACTGAGTCATGTTTTATCCACATCACAGGTTTTGTCACCTAGCAAATGGACAAGCAAACACATAGGATTTGCTCAGCAGGCTATCCAAGAAATCAACTCAAAACATTCAAAGGTAATGCTGACATACACATTAACCCTAACACAGAATTGAAAGGTGCTCCGTTTTCTAGCCTAAGTCCAACAACATCATAGGAGAAAAAACCCATGATTTTAATGGGATTCGAACCCATGACCTCTGACTTCCCAAGCGAGGCACACCACTAGCAGGCCACCACGGGGCTGCTGCCCGGGCAGTGATTTCGTCCCCATATGCAACCCGTGTCTATGACGTATTTGGACTTAGCGCATTTTGGTGATTTTTGACAGTAAGCTTTATTGAGCTTTAGGGCGGTTAGGGTTAAAGAGCTATTCATTGTGTATTATTGTTACAATTGAAAAAAAAAATAAGCACAAGATTCTTGTTATCTGTCAGTTAAGTATTTGAACTTTACAATGCAGAGACTTCCATTTGAAATTTGCAGGGGCTCTATCAAAAGCTCTTCCAAAGTTCTTTTGGAGAGCTCTCTCTAATAATACTATATCATATAAGGCACTCTATTAACTGGGCTTCCATAGAGCATTTGTGGGGGATCTTTCCTCTCAAACAGAAGTCCCTGACAATGGACATCTGGACATGTCAAGCCTTATGATATAAAAGTGTTGTGGTCAAACACCAACTTTTACTACTCATTTTGAACCTTTCGTTTCCATCTTTAATAACTATAACTGATTGCCATTATTTTCAATTCACTTATATTTTCTGTTCTTACATTTTCTCCATGACGTAACAACAATACACAGGAATCGTTACACAACCAGAATCCTGGCAACACCAACCTGACCACATCTTGTGTTGATGTCACCTTTGGCAACCTGACCAGTGTGGTGGTATACAAGCAGGAATATGATAGCCAACAATACTCTGAGCATTACCGAATTGGATTCAGATCACCTCAGGGGCCGTCTGAATGGGAGGTCACTGTGGATGGACATGGGCATGTAGATTCGGTAAGCTTTTATGATGAATAATTAATATCAGCATAGGGTTTATTAGACAAACTTATGTCCTAAAATAGGATACCCATTGGATGCATAAATGGTGTAAGTAATGTAATAAGGATGCCAGAAATGCAATACAGAAGGTGTAGAGAGAAAGCAAATGGGTTATTGAGAATGCAGTAGATATATTTACACTAGGGGCGGATCATCAGAATTTTCATTAGACTAGCACCATTCTGGTGATGCCTTGCCACCCACACAAGCCCTAGTAAGAGGGGTGCGAGCTGGAGGCTAATAAACCTGATGAAGGTGCCCTAGGCTAATAAACCTGATGAAGGTGCCCTAGTAAGAGGGGTGCGAGCTGGAGGCTAATAAACCTGATGAAGGTGCCCTAGTAAGAGGGGTGCGAGCTGAAGGCTAATAAACCTGATGAAGGTGCCCTAGTAAGAGGGGTGCGAGCTGAAGGCTAATAAACCTGATGAAGGTGCCCTAGTAAGAGGGGTGCGAGCTGGAGGCTAATAAACCTGATGAAGAGCAACATAACATTTAATAATGCAGCAGTAAGAATTGAGAAATTCAGTGCACATCTATCGAAAAAAAGGCAACAAGGTGAAAGGAAAATAGCTTCACAAATGAGAGTTGCTTATTACCTTGATGTATAGGGCCTATGTGACAGGTCTACAGAGTTACAATAATTATCTGAAGTAACATGTGTACCTAAGTTAGTTTTGTTTCACCTTTGTGTTCCATTTTGCTTGATTATTCAAAGTAATAAGTTTGAAATAATAATCACTGTTGACTAGTTCCCATCCCGAAGTCTTACTTCAAAACCCTATCCAATATATATAAAGTGGATTTTGTTCCTTTTTAATCTTCCTTTCCAAATATAGAGCTTCTCATTGTATTAAACATAACTAGTGCTTTTTATAAATTTCAGCTGAAGCAGCTGACTCGCTACCAGAAATATGATGACTGCCTTGACACCAGAGTCTCCATTGAATTCTGTATCTGTAGACAGTATCCCAATGGCACACCTTGAAGGGCGCAGGCAAGGAACACTTAATAGTGCTGAGACAGATGACTTTCTATGTAGGATCACATCTATATGGAGACTATAGCTTTGCATAAGCAGCCTGGGTTTTATATACCCTGAACTTTGTCCCCACAAGGATTTGAACAAAGGACCATCTGCACTCTATACGAGCACTTTGCTGATTCACTGAATTTGTTTACCATACCATTGATACAGATTATAGGATAAGTGAAAGCAGGCCTAGGCTAGATGAGCAAACTTAGTGACAGTTTAGCGGAACCAGGTAGTAGAGTAAGAGTAGATGTTGATGAATGAATCTGGTGAAAATTTTTGATGTAGGTGAACAATTTGAGTACCTGAAACGGACATGCACGTGGAAGTAACATCAGTTCGGCGGAACTTACAATTCGGATACGTATTTGAATTTCAATATCCCGTATCAAAATTCTAATACCCGTTTCTGAATTTGGATTAAAAACAACTGAAACAGGATATTGTCTGAAATTAATATTCAGCTCCGTCGCGCACCATAGCGGTATGTATAAAATTCAATAACATTATCATCATTTGTCATCTAATTTTAACAAAGTTTTGGCCAAATTATTTTGCTTTCTGTGATCTGGACATATTACGAAGCTGTTCCGTTGGAATTGCACAGATAGAAATGACATTTTTACAGATACATTTATCGTAGATGCAAGAAAGATTTTCTACATGTACTCGCCAGCTTGCGCCATCGATTTGTCACCTGCGCAACAACAGGCGTATCAGAATTCGGATACCCCTCCATATCCTAATTCAGATACGTAGCCGAATTGTGAGTTCCGCCGAACTGACATGGACAGAAAAACAAATTGAAGACCACAATCAATCCCAAGACCCAACCATTGATACAGAGCAAGGAAAGTACTGCTATGTTCACATGCTTTTTGAGTTGATAGCACAGGTGTCAAATTGAAAGCTAATTAAAAACGATGTTTGGAATGCTATAGATGCATTAAAATGACTTGCTCTGAGTACAACTTTGTGAACTCAATCTTTAAATCCCAATTTTTCCGTCATTACTCTTCAATAGCCCCTCTAAAGGCATGTGGTCAAATGTATGGTACGTTTTCCCATTTTCTCAAATTCAGCGTCATGTTTATTTGTCTGAGAAATTGGGACAAATTATTATCACCGCTAATTTATGATGAAGGGAACAAACAGTTTACACTGTTTTCACTGAATAAAACCTTTTGGTATTGTTGTGGTAAAGACTATGTTTGGAAGCAAAACATGACAAAGCAAAACATTGAACTTTTGTGATATTTTATTTCAGAAAGAAATCTATGAGATGTTGCTTAAAGTTACAACTTTAGAAAAACCACAAATAAAAGTGATTACATAGCAAATGTAATCCAAAAATCTTTCGGTGAAGTATTTTATAAATCATATTTACATTTAGCTAAGCAAAATATTACTATCTAGGAAATATTTTCTCAAATATTTGACTCTTTCAATTGTATGCCTACAGGTGAATACAATATGGTTGACCTTTCTGAAACAAATATATGAATTTCAAGTATATCTAATGTTGAGTTGAAAATGTTTGAGAAACATCAAAATGTAGGTCACAATGGCATGAACCCAATTCAAATGAACACAAACTAGCCTCTTTGAGGTGACATTTATTAGTAATAAAAATGGTTTACAAATATATTAGTGTACTCTGTAAGTATATTTTAATTTGTTCACAATACAATCTTTACAATTGTTAGTGACATAAAATGCAATTAGTATGAGACATATTCAAAGAGTGTTTCAATTTAACATAATCTTCAAAATTTGTCTAATATTTTGAGGTTTCGGCATCATTTAAAGTGTTTATAGTGATAATGACAGCATATAAAGTTTCTTTGTCAAAATCACCCCCCTATGTATCAAAGTATATAGATTTCCTGTTTCTTAAATATCATTAGAGAAAAGAAAATATACTGCCCTATAGAGTCAAAACTTATTTAAAATTGTTTTCATCAGCTGATCCGATGCAAAACTGAAATTTCTTGTATGATTTACCAAAATTTCGCATCTTTCTTAACATAAAGCATCAGAACATACTTTTAGAAAATAAACTCATACTCAAGTTCAATATGCAAATGAAATTCTTCTTTTCTGAAAGTTTTGATAAAAAGGGATATTGTGGTCTGCGAGAACCCATTTTTGCAATTTTTAGAAATATTTGCCACTTGACTTTCAAAACTTAAGTGGTCAACGTCTTCCATACGTTCATTGGTATTTGGATTTGGATTCATAATCATGGATCCAACATCAGAAAATCAGTTTTGCAAAAGAATTTTATGTTGAAACTCGGTTAATAAAGCAGAGAAATGCATCTAAAAATTATGAAGTGGACAAACTGTTTCAAAATGGTGGCACTTAGCATATATGGACACCATGTGTGTGTATTGTACGTGAAAGTACATTTTCCTTGTAATAACGTGTAACTTGGACTAGCATTGGACGAAATGGGTTTGGACGAAGTGGTATTGGACCAAATGGCATTGGACGAAGTGGGTTTGGACGAAGTGGGTTTGGACCTAATGGGTTTGGACGAAGTGGTATTGGACGAAGTGGCTATAGGACGAAGTGGTGATTGGACGAAGTGGCTATAGGACGTAGTGTTGATTGGACGAAGTGGCTATAGGACGAAGTGGTGATTGGACGATGTGGCTATAGGACGAAGTGGTGATTGGACGAAGTGGCTATAGGACGAAGTGGTGATTGGACGAAGTGGCTATAGGACGAAGTGGTGATTGGACGAAGTGGGTTTGGACCAAGTGGTATTGGACCAAGTGAGTTTGGACGAAATGGCGATAGACCCTTATAATAGTTGCAAGGAGTTTGTACGTTGTAAGCACAATGTATCAATGTACGCAACATACAATGCATGCCAGCTCTTGTGGTCTGGTGTGTCATGCGGACAACATACTTACGCTGTATGATCAAAGTGTGTCCTCCCTGCGTTTGTCATGCCCTCCCCATGTCTTTTTGAATATTAAAAAAAAAAACGCAGAGAACATGGCCTCTCAAAAAAAGTACGATCAAAAATGCACAACGGATTGTGACAACCACTTAAGGCCAAAAATATTGTTCGTTTGTTCTCGCCCGACCGACCGTCAAAATTTGGCCTGGCCGTGTGCTTTATAAAGTTTTTTTTTATTTTCCAACTCTTATTTGAGGATTTTTCATACAAACATATACAAATATTCACTGAGAAAGTCTTCAAATCGGAAAAATATGATATGAATTGACATGAACTGTATTTACCAATATTGAAGACCTCTTAAGAATCAGCAGTGTATTGTTCTTGTAAGTTAAGTTCATTTCTTGTTCAATTTTTCGTTTTAGGGAATCCTCTTCAAAATGTTAAAAGTATATTTTATGAATATGCCCCCTGTCTGTTGTGCGGGCTATACTTTACAGCTATTTTATGATTGGACAGTCACATGTTATAATGTTTTTAAATCTATACCTTGCAATACATTGTACGGAAAATAATCAGTAGTCACCAAACAGTAGGGGGGAAGGAACCGTAATATTTGTCATTTTGGTTCATTCTATGCGACATTTTAACTAATTAATCACATTACTAAAACTGAGCTATCAAAGTGCCTTAAATGGTGCCCTGTTGTAATGTAATGTTTTTTTTATGTAGGTAGGCCCCAGGGATTTAATAGAATGGGGTTATTAAGCATAATGGTGATAGGGTCAAAACATAGTTGGCCTTCAAACAAAATTTTCGCTACCAAACATTTGGTTGTGACGTCAAAATGACGATCGACTCCAAATAAAATAACTTCAGCACTGAGTTGAGACCAAATAAAATTCCGCTCTAAATTGAACATGTGTTGAATTGCCATATACATTGCCTCAAATGTTTGTTACTGGTTTTCTTTAAATTAGATCGCAAATATTTGGTGACGTCGTGACCAAATGTTTGGTATCAACAATTTTGTTTGAAGGCCGACTATGTTTTAACCCTTAGCATGCATGACCACAGGATTTTCAAATTAAAAATGTGAAAACAAAATGTACACCCTAAACTTTTAAGGATTGCATGCGACTTATCAAGACTACATCCTAAACAGGGATTTCACGAAAGTTAGCTCCTAAGCAAATAATGCACCCCTCCGTCGTATGTCAGCTCCCTGTACTTCTGGGAACACATACCATGTTCGTAGGATTGCAAAAGGGGCCTTAATCGTGAATCTTATGCAGTTACAGTGTACTAATAACGCAACAATTACTTTTTTACATGGTAGTGCAATTTTTGTCACATTTTTCTGACAAAGGGGTAAAATTTCAATCCAACAATTCATGATTTTGCAGTAAGAAGGAGTAATTTTGCCCATTTCCAATTCAGTAGAGCTAGATTGCATCATATTTTCACACTTTTCCGATGATATATAGTTTCATTTGTTTGTACAATTAAATTAATCTAAAATAATTTTTTAAAATTCACTAAAAGCATGTTCTTTCAAGTGAATCAACAATATTGCTTTCCAAGGCCCTTCAATTTTTTACAACAAGCGGTACAAATTTACTGACATAATTAGTTCGTATTATGGTTGACTGCAAATTGCACCCCTAAATGGCGTTAAGATCTGTAAAGTCAGTGAAAATCACACCCAAATGGCGTATTAATGGTGCAAGTTTGTAATGACCTTTTACAATTATGTATCAAAGTTTATACAATATCAATTGGTATGTTCATTAGTACTTTCATTTACATGAATTCTTAACCGATTTTCTATTGTCAAATCATATTTAGTATGATATCAGATGACCAACTGCCAAACCCAGTGGCGTATCTGCGTCCTTCGGTCAGAGGGGGCGAGCAACACGGTCCACGGAAAATAATGTGATTATTTTTAATGCGCGCGTATTTCATACGCCAAATTTTGTTTGAATCATGTCACTTGCTCCTTCCCTTGACCGTAGATGGCAGCTACGCCATTGATTTTTTGGCCAATTTGTTTTTTTCGCACGCTATGCGCGCACTGAACATAATCATTAACTAAAAGTTAGGGTAAGGGGCTACAATGCTCACCATTTTGTAACTGCGAGTATATCCGGTAAGGGGTCAAAGAGGAAAAACCCTTTAGTGAGCACAAGATCGTGATTTCCTTGCACTTGATGACAGAGAAGCTAATTATCAACACTTGCACTTGATACATGAAAGTGCCTCATTTATGGTCCTCGTCAGATTCCAACTAGTTACTTTTTTATGGTCTGAGACTACATCCTCCTCTTTCATTTTTCTTTTCTTTTCTTTCTCTTTTACCTCTTTTTTTTTTTTTTTTTTTTTTTTTTTCACGCATTTAACAAAAATATCCCTAGAAAATCGTTTTCTAATATCTTACGTGTTAAGTAATGACTTAAATCCATTTTGTTTTTTTCATTTTCAAAGTTGTTTATTTCTTTTTGGCCTTAACAATTTGTCTGATATGAAAAAGTGCTTATAATTAATCGTTGTATCAAACAGAGGAAGACAAAATA
>JXSR01S001198.1:21301-32349 GCA_000969725.1 Ophiothrix spiculata | reverse complement strand
ACTTCATTGTGAGCATCATTTTTGATTTGAAACATGTTTACAACTCAAATTAGGTATAATTGGGTCACTTGTTACTCTAAAAATCGTTTTCCATGGATTATTCTGAATATAAGTAATGCTTATATTTAATTTAAATGTCACCCTAGTTTATTTTTGGCTATAAATATGTAGTTTTGACCTATAAAAATGTATTTTTGCAGCCATTTTGGAATTCATTATAGATGCTGTTAGGATTTATAACAAGTAAACAACACAGTTGCAATCCGTTGTGCATTGATTTTTGTAAATTTTAGATGTTTTGAAGGCCGTTTCAATTCCATTCTAGCCCAATTCTGAGCAACAACATTGTATTTTGGCGATGATTTTGAGCTTATTATCATATTGCATTTGAACTGACAAAAATATTATCGAAACCAAACATTTATACTGATTATATTAATGATAATATGCGTTAAAAAAAACTTGTTTCAGTCAGTTTTCCTGAAAATTTGCTATTGTGCGACCATTTTGGCCGCCATTTTGAATTTAAAGCATATATATACCACCTAATTTTAATCCCAATATGTTTGTTAAACTCTTTTGATCGAAAAAGGAAAGTTAATATTAATGTAGTTTACAAGTGACTTTGATTGGTTTTTTTTAATGAAACTATGCTATTATTTATCTTAGAGCTTTTTTTTTTTGAAAAAAGCGCCCTCACTGACACACCGGTAACAAGATAAACAAGTCGATTTAGATAGCCAGGGGCCCTTGCTAAGAGAAACATATAACAGTTGCCTAAGGGTAGGGTTATGGTGGCTCCTAGAAGCTAGTATACTAACTATCGAAACCGAGATAAAATTAAGGTGTAGTGTAAACACATGGCAGCCATCTTGAAATCCAATTATGACGGCTTGAAATAAATTCTGTCACTACCAAAATGTTCTTTGGAATAGAAAACATGGGTAAAGGCGTTTGAACTTTTGTCTTAGGTGTAATTTTACAGGAGATACGGGCAAAAATATAGTGATTATAGCAGCAATATTTAAATTCAAAAAGGCGGCCATCAGAGGGAGAAAAATATTTGTATCCATTTCTTTTTATGACCCTTGGGTATCATAGATACTGTGTACAAAGTTTCATGCTTTCTTCAAAAACTGAACGATTGTGATGAATCATTTATCTTAGCTATTCCGCTAAGGCTGCTCAAACCATATGAAGAGCCTTATTATTGTCATCACAAGCCTTTAACAGTGCACTTCCAACAAGTTCTTCGAAGGTGAAGAGACATCACGACCTTAGCAATATGTCTTGAAAGAATAAAAGCACTTTTCAGTAAGATAATGTAGATGAAGAATGGTGCTACATGAGTTCATTCAGATTCAATGTAAAGGTTTTAGAAATAGCATTGATTTTTTTTATTTGAATGTCAGCTAACCGTTTGTAAGCACTTTCTGCTGATACTCTCTTTGACTTGATAGGTTATTGTAATGGCTCACATGTGTCTTCCAGACAAAACTCATACATTTCTCAGTAATTTTTAGACTGAGATGCATGATTGATAAGATTTCTTGAAGATATTCATCAGGATAAACATTTAGGTGCATGACAGTCCTAGAGTCTAGTCACACCAGAGCCACCAGACGAGACTCCATATCTAAACAACACAAATCCACAAATTTTAGACACGGAAAGCAACCAACCCCCTAGATGGATTGGATAATCCATTTAGATCAGCAGACATGGTTCCCTAGCCATGAACAACGAGAGGCAACATGTGAACCTACAATTTAAATCACATACGACCATATTATCCAAGATCAAGTTAGAAACATCGGATGTTATTATTTATAACATTCGGCTGTAAGCCAGGCTAATCCCAATAGTGCAAATGCATTAAATTCAAGGGACGCCTCCGTGGTGTGAAAGACAGAATAATGGAAAGAATTTTCGATTTTAGCTGTCGCCACAGAAGCCACAGAAGCCATCATTAGTGATCAAATGACCATAAAATTTGGTCCCAAAATGTCATAGTCCCTGGGGGCATCCAACTTAGGTTTTGGTAAGGGTGAGCGGCCCTTACCCAAACCATAGTTGGTAAGGGTGTGGGCCCTCATATCTAAAAACCCAGGTCTAGGGAACTGAAGATTGACATTGAAAGGGGGGGGGGGGTAGCTAGAGAACTGATTACTGACCCAAAAATGGCCAAGAGAACTATAATTTTGGGGTAAATTTGAGCTCCGGAAGGACAGTTTTTTTACACTTTTGCTTGACATGGGTTCTTGGGAACTAAATTTAAAAACGGGGCCAGGGAACTGAAAAATGTTGTAAGTAATAGGGTTTGTGGACCTGCTTGTGAACTAAAGATTGTGCTTGGAGCAGCAGACAAGGTGTGAAAAGGGGTCTTACTGAGGACAGTACATACTCGTATGACCTTTCGAGGTCAGTACCTCCCCCCCCCCCCATCATTATTCTACAAAATTTGAGTCCTATCTAGATATGTATTGAGAGTAAACGTTTTTCGTATACTCATTACAATAAACCGTTTAGTCATGTAACAGCAGGCTCACATTAATTAGAAAGGGGCGGGGGCTATCGGGGGGGGGTCTATATACAAATGACTATAAACGGCAATGGGGTCAAGTAGGTTTTCTAGCAATATTTCGCTAATTTTAAGTAAGCACATGTGTGCTTGAAGCAATTGATGCTTGAATTACTAAAACATAATGCTTCACCTGCAAGTAAAAGAACAGAAATGTGACCGCTCAATCACATGCACAATGTGCACAATATACGGGCTTGAATGGTCATATACAGTAGAAACATCCATGAAGTGTACATACCAGCATACAGCTTTTTGGGTACTTTAATGTATCCAAGGCAAATTGGTGTGATAATACATAGGTTTGTATAGAATTCAGTAAATCTTATGCATAATATAAGGTGACAATACTGTGTTTCTGGCGCTGTGTACTATGAACATTTGAAGTACAATGACCTTTGACCTTATGTAACATTTTATGCGTACATCTGAGACCAAGAAAACTATTCTATTTCTTGATCCTGAGGACAAACCGGACAATTTGAGACCAGTTTCAACAAAATTGGACAAACTAAAAGTTTTGACCCCATGTACAAAAGTGCATTGACCCCTGGCGGCCATGTTGAAAGATGTACAATATGTACCATATCCCAAAAATGTTTCAAATGTCCTAATTGAACTTTGTGGAAAGTTTCATGCTTTTACCACAAAGTGCACGATTCATATCCTACATGTTGCTTAACAGCTCTGCTATATTATAAAACCAAATTTCGACATTCCCAGCGATGAAAATCGTTTTTTAGATTTTACCCCATGTAATTACATCTCTAGCTATCTTTTGAAAACAGTCGGTGACCTCATATTTAATTCTTGATTTGACATCCACTTGACATTCACAATTGATCAGCAAAATATTAACAAATTCTACAGGTAGCAAATATTTGAAAAATCAGCATTTTGTGGTATAGGAAATCACACGTAAAGGCCCGTTGGCTCGGGAGCACTCGTAGCTACTCGTTATTATTTCGCGCTTACCAGGAAGACAATACATAAAAAGCTATTGCGTTTTGCGTATTAGGCGCAAATATTACGCTTAGATACCACGCACGCATTTTGTCAAAATCTTCCTGCCGCTGACCAACAAATTCTGTTACACTGCCCTCTTGAATAAACACCGCTATCGTCTTTACAGCAAGTTCACACTGTGACGAATAGGGGTAATAACAAGCAACGGTTAGCTGCAAACGATACTTTTCGTTTAAATAAAATGTTTTAAATAAGATTATGTTTCTAAAAGTATTGGGCACAAAACAAAAAATGAACAAACTTGGGGAAATTTTAATTTCACCAGCATCACAACTTATTACACTGAAATGTAAACTATAATCTTATGCAAAACTCATCTGAACACTTATACCATATGACACAGCTCTTGCTCAGAGCTGTCCACTACCCTCTGCAGTGAATCAAAAGTGTGCTGAAATCTGTGTAAAATGCATGTGTGATCTCATAGAAAACATCATATGTTAAATCTTTTCCAATTCCCCTCTTCCCGCCCTTCCTAATTTCGGGTGGCCAAACATTGTACGAGCTATGCTCATTTTTGGTCAACCCACCATTGTAATGGCTTTATATTCATTAATGAATTGTTGGTATATAATAAACTGAAACTGAAACTGAAACTCAATGTTGTGAACACATATGCCCAAAATATTCAACATTGATTCAAGGGGAGTGGGGAGAGTGCTTATATCACAATGGGGCTCTCAACACGGAAGCGTCAAATGTAGATGCATCTAGTTGAATGTAGATTTCCGAAGTGCAGATTGCATTCACACGGTTGCGTGTCAATCTGACTTTACTCCAGGTGCGCGTATTGACACGCTGGGTAAGTGTGTGTGTGCGAGCCAACGGGCCTTCAGTGATAAAACTTTTTTCGTGTGATTTCCTATACCACAAAATGCTGATTTTTCAAATATTTGCTACCTGTAGAATTTGTTAATATTTTGCTGATCAATTGTGAATGTCAAGTGGATGTCAAATCAAGAAATAAAATATGGGGTCACCGACTGTTTTCAAAAGATAGCTAGAGATGTAATTACATGGGGTAAAATCTAAAAAACGATTTTCATCGCTGGGAATGTCGAAATTTGGTTTTATAATAGGCCTATCAAATAGATAAAAAAAGTCAATTACGTTAATTAACCTGTCGCTCGAGTTTTCAAGTTATTGTCAATTAAAAAGAAATTGACATCATTATATATGACGTCATAGCGCGCTTAGATGATCCGTGACCCCCATTTTTTATTGCTGAATTTTGAAGTTTAGACTCTTATCTAATAACTGACAAAAAATAAATAAAATCTACAGGTAGGAACTTATCACCGCGATCGTCCTTAAATAAACCTGTCATCTTTTGTCTATACAAATTATAACATACACGAAGACAAGTAGGCTTGAAACTGTAGCTGCAGTTTTCCCTCATTCTCAACCATCATTAGACCTAATTTGTCACAATTTAACCTAGATTTAAAAACACAAAAAGCTTCTGAGTGGCTTTCAACATGTTTTTTTCCCCTTATACTGTCTCCTCTTTCTGTTTGTTGATCAAATCAGAAACTTGAGCATCAGCTTGCTTTGAGTGTACTTTAGTGTGTAATGAATCTGACAAAATTATATATTTTACCGCTATAGCTACTTGCTCATATTGACAATGTCAAATACGGCATCTACCATCTCATCAAGATTAATAAATTTTGATGAATTTCAATCAATCAAAGATATTATATGTCAATTACAGTTGTAAAGTTTACTTAAATATCATAGTGTACGAGGATGTGTTGCATGATGCCAGCAATCATTGTTAAAACTAGTAATTTAATAAGCATCAATCATGGCATACAAAGCACTGCGGAGGGAACACATCATAATCTATGCAAATATCTTGGTGCTGACACCCTGGTCGCATAAGCCGCAGGAAGCCGCAACCCCACAATGCCGATATGACACCGGTGAATGCTTGCGAAGCACGGGCGAACGCCGGTGGTTATGTGACCATGATTGAAGACATCGTATTCAAGCCGCAAGGAATTGGAATAACTTGGAATTAAAATCTTGCGGCATGATTACGACGACTCTGTGGCTTACAGACACCGACTGGTGTCCGATAGGCGTCTGCTGAATTGACGCCGTAAACACATCGTAACCCCGCCACAAGGTTATGTGACCAGGGTATAAAGAAGCGTTGAGCTGCTGGTTCAAGGTCCATGAGCTCCCCTCTGCAACTATATACTAGAAAAATTATCTAACAATGTCTAAAAAAAGTCAACTACAAGGTCAAATGTGACAATATGATTGGGGTATAGACATGGAAATTCTTGTTAGTGATTTGAAAGCATTTTCAGAGATTTGAATGCATTTATATTTTACAGAACTTAATAGAAGGGAGCTATTGGAGCTGGGGTTTTCTTGTACTGGCGTAGTCAATTGTGTACTTTAAATTATTCTCCTACCAGTACCCTTACAGTGCAAAACGCACCGCAACCGCACCACAAACGTATGAAAGGAATCTCACCTTTAGTACTCTTGAGTCCAAGTGATGCAAACGTTAGCATTTTTGTGGTAATATATATGTTTTGGAAAAGAGTCATATAATAGACCAGAAGATGATCCCTCTCACTATTTTTTCAGTTAGTGGATAAAAAGCGAGTGAAAAGATGGTCTGAAATTTGTGTGTACATATGTCTATTTTGTTAATATGTGTGATCAGTGGAACCACTAATGACATGATCATTTGTTTCAAACCAGATTGCACGTGTTGGGCTAATTATGCAAGAAATGATGTCACTACGTCTGCAGCGCATAGGTAAGGCTTGGCATCCAAAGACATTCGCTCGGCCAAGTGACATCCGCTTTTGATATTTGCTCAATAAAACGGAGAGTGAATGTCACTCTCATTGAGCGGACATCATTTTAATCGATAAAAGCGAATGTCACTCGCGCATGTTGTAGTGTTATGATTATTTAATAAATAAACCCAAGAATATTCGATCTGATGTGTAGCGAATGTCGTGAAATTTGTTAAGTGAATGTCGCTCCCCATTGGAGCGAAGTTTTCTTGGTAGGGTGAACAAATGTCACTCGAGCGAGTGAATGTCTTTTATGTCTTCGGATGCCTAGCCTAATGTGATGGTCTGGGGAACCTTTCCTGAAGCATTGGTGACGTTGTACCATAGTATACTCAATGTAGAAATTACAGTGGGAATACCACCAAATGTGACAATGAGCCAAGTCCATTGTTAAATTTTTCCCCACAAATATTCAAGTGGACTTGGGTTATTGTCACATTCAGTTTGCCATCATTGGAAATTAAAGATAATTTATGTTGACTAGAATTATTGCTTAAATCTGTTATTTTTTGATTACAAAAAACCCCTAACAATTATTTTTGTGTAGCCTTATATCATTTCATTACGTAGTTATAACCAATGTAATTTGTCTTTTTTTCTCTTTCTTTTATTTCATCTCAACATCTGCTTGATATGTCATCATTTTAATTGGATTAATATCACTCATCAATTCAGGTACGTTATCAGTTTTGATTTTTATTGGTAATGGAAGTATAAAGTATGATAAGAATAAGGGCCAGACTATAATAATCGGCGTCACACAAATTACCAAACATTTTTGTTGTGACATAAAACTAATGTGTATTATATCTCCAAATAAAATAACTGATTTAAAGATTAAACTTCACGCTAAACTTGCAAATATATTGAATGTTGAACGTTTGTTACTGCTCAATACTCTTTACTTGATCACATTTTTCTGGTGTCGTCACAACCAAATTTTGTTAGCGAAAATTTGTGTGGAGGTAGAGTATAGTCTGGCCCTTAAAGGTATAAAATAAACAAATAAGTTAACTTTTACTTATTAGTTCATGAAAAATATATATTAACTCAACTGGATATGAATTTACAATTTTTTCTTTTTGAAAGCAATGCAACACTGATTTAGTTGGCCTTTGAAGTTGTGGCACAAAACCCTGTAGTGCAATTTGCGTAATGATTCAGATTTAATGTACAAAATATGTTTCAAGGGGCTTTCTCCGATACTTGATCCATGCAGTAAATGGTAATAGCTTTATTTGTAAAAGCACTTCTAGTGGGAAAGCTTATAAAGCTAGTATTTTAAGAGGAAAGTAGTTCATCTCATTTTCCACTGCATTGATGTATTGCGACAGTTTGTCCAGTGGCGGAGCTAGGGGAGGGCACGTGCTCCGGGCACCTCCTGCAGGGGGGCGCTGAAATGACAAAAAGGAAAAAGAGAAGAGAAAGAAAAAAGGGGAAAAGAGGGAGAAAAAAGGAATAGAAAAAGAAAAATGAAAAAAGGGAGGGAAGAAGGAATGGGACAAGGTGAGAGGAGCCTGAGTTACTAAATTTAATTGACAACTTAATATATATAGGTTTTTTTCTCTTGCTCTCACTTATGTCCTTAAGTCAATGGGTATTTAAAATATATATTTTGCCCAAGGAACTTGGCCTCTCCTGTCGTTCAAACTGTGTAGAAGACCTCTGCCCTCAGGGGAGGGAGGGCTTTGCCCCCTCAACCCCACCAGGGCCCTAAGGTGGGCCCCTGGACCCCACCCGTTAGTGCTCGCGCTTATGCGCTCGGAGGGGGGGGGGATATTTTACTTTCTTGCCCCGGGCGACACATTCACTAGCTACGCCGCTGAGTTTGTCAATGCAAGTATTAAGCATTTGCAGACAAATTACTAGAGGTCTACAGGTGGAAAACCTTGAGGAGCGGGGAGGTAGATGAAAAATATCAAACTATGTCACAAAATGTGAACCAGTATATACCAAACAAAAATTTACCCTAACTGTCAGTGGGAAGCTTACCATTTTCTAGGCAGACTATTGTGTGTTCTTCTCAATTATATATCGAGGATGCTATCACTTGCTAGAATATCATCCTCAGAAACCACTAGGGTCATGAGTCAAGGCATGAATGTTTACTCACAATGTGAACTTTGCTTTTGGGAATACTGCTATATGTGGAGGTAATATTATTGATGTCACTGACTTCAAGGTTATTGTCGTGAAATTTGTCTGTTTGACTGAAATTATGAAGTCATTTCTTATTATGAAGATTTTCCATATTTGGATAGAAAACCAGCTGTAAAATACCATTATTGCAATCCATGTTTTATTTGAATCAGTGAAAGACATGACAGGAATAAAAAGGAACCAGAAATCATAGTTATCATGAAGATGATTTCCAATCAATTTCTCTCGTACATAATTGTAAAATAATATAATTCTCCAGTACAATCAATTTTAAGTTGCAACCCATTTTTACCATAAATGTGACATTTAAATTAAAAAACTAAAACGAGTCATTTTCTAAAAATTAACAAAACATAACATCCTTTTTCGTTGGAACCATCTCCTTCTATAGCTAGTATACAAAGCACATTTGTGCCTTTCCATTTCTTAACAACCACAAAGTAGGCAAACTTCATTTTGCGCTACAGGTGAAAATACATGGAAAGGTCAAAATTAGGTGAAACTGATTTTCTGCAGATTCACAATATTCATGCATTCTACCAAACATCTGCAAAGTTTTATTCCGGAAAATTGAAGTTAGGTGTGAAAAAATCCACATCATACAAGCTTCAACAACTTACCATATCTCACCATATCTTCATATTTCATGAAAATAGATATCTGATAAATTGAAAACATTTACAATTTAATTTCATTCTATATAAGTAAGTTTTCAGGAAGATTTTCATTGTTAAAAGGTATTCAAACATGCTACTCAACAACTCTGCACCCGATATGTCGTGTACATCGTTGTTGATGAACAACTCTGTAGCATGTTTAAATACCTTAACCATCAACAGAAAGTATTTAAAACTTACTGGTTTTTGAATGCCTTTATCTCAGTTTCATCTTTTACTCCATGATAAACCTTGTCAAACCATAACTTGATTTGTGGATGTCGCATAAAATTCATTGAGGTGTCGCTGTTTTAAAATGTATAACTTGGACTTTGCAGATTTTATGGCTGATTTGAACTGGACGGTCACATATATACAGAGTCATGAACTTCTGCTGAACAAAATGCTTCAAGACATAAGTAGATTTTTCAACTTTGTGTTGCCATGGCAACTGTACTCCTAAAACACTTATTGATTAATTCATTTGTATGTTGAAGCCCTATGGGATATGGTCAGGGATGATAATAAAGTACGGGGACCAGAATTTAAAGACCGGAGTCAATACGATCCTTGTCATTATAGTTTTCCTGTACATGTGCTAAGAAAAAATGTTACTTTATTTATTGAAGTATAATTATTTTGCTTTTGAATAATTTTTAAAAAATTTGAACTGCATTGATTTGTCATTGGCAGGGTCATATAAATCTGGTTTACAGGAAAAAAAGAATCTGGCCAACCAAATAAATAGCAATTTTTAATCTAGTATACATGTATAATTTAGTTTAGTAAATAAACAAACCAAAATAATCAAGAAAGAAAGAAAGAAAGTTTAGCACAAGGACTCAGAGGGGCCATGACGTGGACAGTTGAATTCTTTCTCTGGCATCAAAGAATTCAACCTGTGAACAAGATATGCAAATTGGTAACAGTTCTGTGATTAATTTCACTAACATTAAAACACATCTTTAACGCATCATAAGACCGAACACATCGTTCATGCACTCATCGCAAAATTACGATCACCTTTTGACTCATTTGTTGGAATTTTCCCCGTGCAATATTTGTATACCTTGCGACGCATCGCTTTGTACGTCTTTGTGAAATACAGTCTAGCTGCGCACTGAACACATAGCAGCTACGATGCATCGCAATTGTTTAGTGAAATCGACCACTGGACACATGTTCACTGCATCTCTGGAGCTCCCCTTTCTCTTCATCCCTGTGTTTCATCTCATGTTTCTGATTTCATAATTCCCTTGGATATTTTATCACAAAAACTTGTGAAGAATTGATGAATGACTCCACATAGCCACGCCAACTGTCCTGTCTCCTTCATTAGTTATTCCCTTCCTAAAGGAATTCAGCTAATATTCAGGTGTGTCTATTTATAATTCTACAACTTGGTGCATTTCATTATGATATGTGTCCGTTCATCTTTATACAGCCATAAATGCAGCCAACATCATTTTGCGCTACAGGTGAAAATATATGTTAAGGTTGTAATTTGCTGTAATGATTTTCTAGAAATTTGCAATTGTTATGCTTACTTCAAAAAGCCTGTAAAGTTTAATTTTGAGAAAATGATCGGAAATAGGGTAAGTTTAATTTGCATTCTACATTCTACCTACTACCTACTGCCTACTGCATTCTGTTGATGAGTTAAAAAAGGCGAGTTTCTTTTTTTTTGAAGGTCAAATATCTGGCCTTAATAATATTCATGTAAGTTGTTTGTCCATCTTATATACTGTGTGACCTTTTAGTATTTACTCACTCCCAATGCTTTATTCCCAATTCATTTGACCA
>JXSR01S001198.1:0-20456 GCA_000969725.1 Ophiothrix spiculata | reverse complement strand
TTTGTTTTTCTATTATGGCCATGGATAAACAAGGTCATTCTGTAGGTAACTCACAGGTGACAAACTCGGTGATTCCGAGTTACAGAATGCGGTAGGTAGTAGGTAGAATGCAGAATGTAGAATGCAGAATGTAGAATGCAAATTAAACTTACCGATTGGAAATATGAACTCTGTGACAATCAATAGAAAATACAGGGCTTACCGATCTTTAAACGTGTTTATCTCTATTATAAATGTTAAGGCCAGATTCCTTTTATCCGTTTGCAATGCGGTTGCGGTGCATTTTGCACTGTAAGGGTACATGATTGAATGGTATCAGGTTGAAGTTGAGATTAAATTTCTGACCATCCGTTTTCAATCCAGTGCGTTTTGAATCGATATAATGGTTTTCAGCGAGAGCGATCCCTTTTATCCAGTCCGTTTACATTGCGGTTATCTGGAAATGTATGCGTTTACTTGAAATGGTCTCTGGAGCGATTCATCTTTTTGAATGTGAAACTTTTCAATCATAGAAGATGATGAAATGGAACCGCATTAAAAATTTAATCTCAGCTTCGATCTGATACCAATCAGCTCTATTCAATCGTGTGCTTTAAATTATACCACTACCTGCCAAAACGCACCACAACTGCACCGCAAATGGATAAAAGGAATCTAGTCTTTACTCCCTGGCAACCTCTGACTGACCAAAACTTGACTTCTGGAAACCGAGTGAAGTTCAATGAGGTGTCATTTTAATCCTTATAACATGTTCTTGCAAATATTTAAAAAAGTGAAAATGACAAGAGGCTGCATTTACGGCTGGTTTGGTATGAACGGTCACATATCAGACTATCCATCACTAACAAGCCACAATGGTTTGTTTGAATATGCTTCTGGCTCATTTCAGTGAAACTAAACCTTTTTTGATTTCAAGCAAAAAATCAGCCTTTTTATTCGCCAGTATGAGCAGTTTTTTCAATCATACGTTTGTTACCTGGTATGTGAAAAGTATTTTGATTTTTTTCTACCCGTGCATGAATGAGCACATGTTTTCATTCAAAAATGTCACAAACGTTACCAAAAAGTTACACCAAAATGTCACAAACGTTACCAGACGTTACCAAACAAAACATTGCATTTAAAGAAATCCTGAGGATAGAATTTCCTACCACTTTTATGAACTATTTGTAGATATGTTACCAATCATCTGTGAAAAGCGCAATAAAATATTCACTAACATGTTAGAGAAATTTTACTTTGAAGTCATTTGGAGCAAAAAACCATTTCCGTGCGAGGTCACAAACGTTACCGAACGTTACATGAACTTTATTCAGTATTTTGGAAATTATTTTAATCTTTAAACACCTGCATGTCTTGATCCCACCAGTGAGCACCATTACCAATAACAGACTCGTTGATTTAATGTTTATGCTAGGTTCTGTGGCCATTTAAAAGTGAAATTTTCCAATTTTTCGGTCACAAACGTTACTTTGGAATCACCCTTCTGCATTTTAGAGGCCACGAATAACACTGGCTACTCTGCAGAATGTTCTTTTAATGAAATTATGACGTAAATTTGTGTGAAATTTGTAACGCCCATTACATTATTGAATCCATTAGCTATGTAATATGAACAGATGAGTATTAAAGATGATACTGATCACAGCTATGAAATATGGAATTAGACTTATACCCTGGTCACATTAGCTATGTAACATGAGTATCAGAGATGATACTGATCACAGCTATGAAATATGGAATTAGACTTATACCCTGGTCACATTAGCTATGTAATATGAGTATCAGAGATCTATGAAATATGGAATTAGACTTATACCCTGGTCACATTAGCTATGTAATATGAGTATCAGAGATGATACTGATCACAGCTATGAAATATGGAATAAGGCCCAGTGCAGACTCCACTATCGTATAGAATATTTGGCTTAGAATATCCTATGCTGACGACAAAATAACGTTGGTTACCGAATAAAACTGTGTGTGTTATTCAATGACCTACGTCATTTTGTTGTCAGCATAGAATATTCTAAGCAAAATATTCTATACGATAGTGGAGTCTGCACCGGGTCTTAGACTTTATAAAAAACGATTCATTGCATTTGGGAATTGTACAGGGTGTGCCAATTAAAAGTAACTCAACTGGATATGAATTTACAATTTTTTCTTTTTGAAAGCAATGTAACACTGATTTAGTTGGCCTTTGAAATTATGGAACCAAACTTTATACACTGTAATTGGCGTAATGTACAAAATATGTTTCAAGGGGCTTTCTCCGATACTTGATCCATGCAGGATCGGCAAAAGCATTATTTGTAAAAGCACTTCTAGTCGTAAAGCTTATCATATTGTGACAGTTCTTCAATGCAAGTATTAAGCATTTGCAGACAAATTACTTCAGGTCTACAGGTGGAAACTTTCAGGAGTAGGGAGGTAGATGAAAAATATGGAAATATGTCACAAAATGTGAACTAGTATATACCAAATAAAAATTTACCCTAACTGTCAGTGGGAAGCTTACCATTTTCTAGGCAGACTATTGTGTGTTCTTGTCAATTATATATCGAGGATGCTATCAATTGCTAGAATATCATCCTCAGAAACCACTAGGGTCATGTGTCAATGCATTACTGTTTATTCACAATGTGAACTTTGCTTTTTGGAATACTGCTATATTTAGAGGTAATATCATTGATGTCGTGAAATGTGTCTATTTGACTGAGATTACGAAGTTATTTCCCTATTTTGAAGATTTTGCATTTTTGGATGGAAAACCAGCTGTAAAATTCCATTTTTGCAATACATGCTTTATTTGAATCAGTGAAAGACATGACAGGATTGAAAAGGAAACAGAAATCTTAGTTATCATAAAGACGATTTCCAATCAATTTCTCTCTTGACAAAACACAACATCCTCTTTTGTTGAAAAGTATATATTCCGTATGTAAAATTTTGAAACTATACAGTCTCTGAAGATCTTGAAAGTAAACTTGCAGTTAAACAAGTCCCATATTCCACTTGGCAAATGTTCCTGACGAACTCCAACCACAAGTTATAGTCCAGCAATCACAAAGAAGCTCGATCTGCTTGGCTTAGAAGCTAGATCCAACGCACATAATCCACTCGGACATTAAATATTAAAATAACAGTTTGTCTTTAATTCTCCATCCTTTGTACTCCAACTATCGTTATCTCCAATAAACTTCCAATCTCCAATCGCCATCTAAAATTTACCAAACTCCACTCAGCGGTATAACTCTGTGCAGCAAAATCAAACTCCTCAAGCAGTTCTCAACTTGCTCCAACAAATTCAATTCCACTTCCAAAGTTTTAGCTATCGTCTATCGCCGACAATGTCAATTTGACTTCTGCCCAAAATCATTTTCCTTGGGCTCATTAATTTTTACATTTGCATAAAAATTCCCCCATGTTGTCATACAGTCTTCTTTAACACACTGGGAATTCCCATCTAGTACATTTACAGTGCAAGATAAATACAAACACCTTAAATAGCAATTGGAATTCCCAAAGTGCTGGTCCTAATGATGATCTGATTAATGATCTAATCATGGAAATTCCACCATCTAGCATCTGATTGGTTCATGCAAACTATTGCCTATCTATAGAATTGAAAATCACCTAAAATTGCAAAATAAAATTCACTCAGAAAAAGTCCCTTTCTGCAGCAATCAAAGATCTCAATAATTAAGCTTCTCTAAGTAAACAATTAATTAATCAACAAAAACAAATAATTCAGGTTCATATAACAATATGAGTGGATTTATCAACTTTGTGTTGCCATGGCAACTGTACTCCTAAAACACTTATTGATTAATTTGATTGTATGTTGAAGCCCTATGGGATACTGTTGGGGATGATAATAAGTATCGGACCAGAATTTAAAGACCGGAGTCAATACGATCCTTGTCATTATAATTTGTTTTCCTGTTAATGTGCTAAGAAAAAATGTTCCTTTATTTATTAAAGTATAAATTATTTTGCTTTTGAATAATTTTATTTCAAAATTTTGAACTGTATTGCTGTGTCATTGGAAGGTCATATAAATTTGGTTTACATGTATGTCTTTGAAATACAGTCTAGCTGCGAACTGAACATATAGCGGCTACGATGCATCGACCACTGGTAACATGTTCACTGCATCTCTGGAGCTCCCCTCTTTCTTCATCCCCATGTTTCATCTCATGTTTATCCATTTCATAATTCCCTTGGATATTTTATCGCAAAAACTTGTGAAGAATTGATGAATGACTCCACATAGCCACACCGACTGTCCTATCTCCTTCATTAGTTATTCCCTTCCCAAAGGAATTTGGCTAATGTTCAGGTGTGTCTATTTATAATTCTACATCTTGTTGTATTTCATTATGAGATGAGACTGTCCATGTTTTGTTTAAAACCCTGGTCACATAACCAGGCGACCAGTGTCTGGTAAGCCGAAGGAAGCCGCAAAGCCTGTATGACATCGGTATAGACCTTTTCAAACCGATCTTTTCCGAAGATATCCGAAAGCTTGAACAAATTCCGATCGTTTCCGAGAAATAAACAGTACCTCTGTGCCTCATCTTTTGACAAAGTTCGACACTTCGACAGTATGTTTCCAACAACGACGAACGTTGCCGTTTTTATCATGCACTTTTGCGGTACTATTTCATTTTATTTCATTGTCGTCTGCCGACTGCAACTGCTGTGGCACGTGACCATGTTTTCCGAAGTTTTCCGATCGCTGTTTGAAAAGGTCTATGACACCAGTTGGTCATTGGTCAGACGGCAGTAGCTATAAGACCATAACTGAAGACATATACAAGCCGCTAGGTTTTAACTAAGAATTAAATTCTTGCAGCATGCTTCCAGTGTCTCTGCGGCTCACAGACACCAGTCAGACACGGTCGGTCACCGGCCGGTGTACGATTGGTTTCCGCTGAATTCTACCCTGTATGATGCCGTAAACAAAGAGAAGAGATCAACGTCGGCCCATGAGCCTCTGCGCCCGATTGGCAAACCCATTTTGCTTTAATTTTTTTCATCAAACTCTTCCTAAATAGCCCATATATTTTATTAAATAATATCATTTATCTAGATATAACAGAAATTAAATGAATTTCCCCAATTTGGTTTCCAATTTTGCGCCTTGCGCAATACACATTTTTATTAGTATTTTAGATTTCCCCAAAATTATCAGGCAGACATATTAGTGTAGTGGTAGAACTCTCGCTTGGCGTGCACGGATCTCGGGTTCGATTTTTGCTTCAGCCCATTTATCTTACTTTTTTTTTTCTGGAAAAAGTATACTTTAGGTCCCAGATACTGGTATATACCAGTATTGGTCAATTCTGGGACGTTCTAGTATTGAACAATTCTGGTAGTGTTTTTGTTCCAGTATTGTTGAAAAGATTTTACAATACTGGTTCACACATTCACCAATTTGTTCACCATTTATCAAATACTTATTGTTTTCTTGATTCTTTCCGACTAATCAGAGTCAGATCAAGAGATAAGAGGGATTTAAACTCCTGGGTGAGTCTTACTTTCTATGCATTGTTGCAGGTTTGTGCCTTCTTCAGGTTGGAGGTAGTTGCCTAGAAGTCAATCAATTAAAGGATACCTCATAAAATGATGAGGCAGGAAACAGCTGAGTTAAAACAAGAACATTCCGCACACAAGATGTAATAAAAGTAGGATCACTGAGGTGAAAAAAGAGATTCATTGGGGAAATTGCAGGTTAAAATCGAGGGCCTTTAATCAGGTTTACTCTGTTGGTTGATCTTAAAAGTTCCCCATTGTCAGACTCTACACAGTCTTTGCCATAAAATAATACTTGCCCTGAAAATGGGCAGAATTTTCAATACTGGATATAAACCAGTATTTTTCGAACAACAATACTGGAATATTGACCCAAACTAGTCAAAATTGTTAATAAACAGTATTTTTGACCAACAATACTGGAACACTAAACCTTAACTAGAACTGGACAATACTGGACAATTTTGGATATCCAGTATTGTCCAAATTTTGTGTACCAGTATCTGGGACCTAAAGTATACTTTTTCCTTTTTTCTTTCTTCATTTCTTTTCTTTTTATTTCAGTTATATCCAATCAATTTCTTTGACTTTTCACTCTCTTTGATACAATTCTTCTTTTTTTTCCATTCTTTCGTGTGTGTTTTTTAGAGCAACTGATAAATTTGCTAATTTATGGTATTATTACACTTCGCGCGGTATTACCCCGATAGCGAAAAATAGGTATCTTAGGATGATTCGTGTGTGTTATTACCTGTCATAAAATAATGTTAGGAACATTTATCTCCTTATGGGTATGTGTCACAAACCTTAATTGTACTCCGATTACAACCACAGTGAGCTTCTGAAGTTGGCCAATTCTGACAAAAACGCAATGTATTTCAATGGAACAAATTAGCGATATTTGAGTTTCTGTATAAGAGATTGGAAATTCCGAAAATGCTGTTGGGCCGACGTTGATCTCTTCTCTTCCGTAAACACACCGTAACCTTGTGACCAGGGTATGAGTATGCCTTTGCATTTTAGAGGCCACAAATAACTGTAGATACTCTGCAGAATATTCTTTTAATCATAATGGAATTATGACGTTCGTTTGTGTGAAATTTGTAACGCTCGGTACATTATTGAATCCATTAGCTATGTAATATCCCGGGGTGGGTACTTAGTACAAAAGTGGTTATGGGGACGTGCCTCGGGTAGCAAAATCAGGCTCTCTGGTATTTCAATCGGTCCTTTTTCTTCCCAAAATGTGGTATTTTGATGGGTCACTTTTCAAAATTTTCCAAAATTTGCGCCAAATGGCGCAAATTTGAACATTTCATTACAAAACTTTAGCCAAAATAGCGCAAATTTGGGCGAAAAAATGCAATTTTTGATCAAACTTGACTCAAAATTTGGAAGATTTGGTATATGGATGGATCCCTTTTTCTTGAAAATTGGTATTTGGATGGGTGGCTTTTCAAATTTCCCTGCGGCACGTTCCTACCCAGATGATACTCATCACAGCTATGAAATGTGGAATTAGACTTATACCCTGGTCACATTAGCTATGTAATATGAGTATCAGAGATGATACTGATCACAGCTATGAAACATGGAATTAGACTTATACCCTGGTCACATTAGCTATGTAATATGAGTATCAGATATGATATTCATCACAGCTATGAAACATGGAATTAGACATAATATAAATGATTCAGTGCCAATAAAAAAAACAGGATTAGAAAACAAATTAAATCAATTTTTTCATCATTAGTTCTACCCAGGATTTAAAATGATACGTTTTTAGTTTTTTACATTTCTTTTTACTTATTTTCTTTTTCTCGTTCTGATTTAGCCAATTTGGGAGTATTTTAAGTTTTTTCTGTTGTTTCCCATGTGTAATGTTTTCTTTATTCTGTTTTCAGGAATCTTTTCATATTTGAAATTCAGAAGCAGGCTTTTGCAATATTTAATTTACCCAGTGTTTGGATGAGAAATAAATATTTGATATCAGCATTAATTCATAAGTCACTGGTCTTGTACTGTGTTGATGCTGCATAAACTCCCTGCGGACTATTACCACCTCCACTTGTATTTTATGAATAGCGTAACTGAACCTCAGGGAAAAGAAGTGCTTTCTCCCAGCAGTTCCCTCATGTATCATTTAGTGCCATAAATAGGACCAGTATCAGGGGGTGGCATTTATATATGATGTGCATTAATTCATAAGTCACTGATCTTGTACTGTCTTGATGCTGCATAAACTCCCTGCGGACTATTACCACCTCCACTTGTATTTTATGAATAGCGTAACTGAACCTCAGGGAAAAGAAGTGCTTTCTCCGGGCAGTTCCCTTATGTGCCATATAGTGCCATATATAGGACCAGTATCAGGGGGTGGCACTTATATATTATGTGACCATACCAAAGTAAGCGCTTTCTTCCAGTAGTTCCCTCATGTATCATTCAGAATCCTTGTGCTTACTACAAAATACCAGCAAACTTCATTTCAAGGAAATGATAGGAAATGTGAAATAAATCTGCATATTTTTAAGACAAACAACAGAGAATATGTGATGACTCAACCCGAAAAGGGAGACTTTGTGACAGAACACTTATCGAGAAACTGGTGAAAATAGGTAGCAAAAAATAAAGAAAATAATAAGAATTTCAGCAGATTTTCTGTTGTACAATTTGATTGCCTTGATCAATTGCAACAAGTAAGGTATCATTTTAAAGCTTTGAAAATGCTATAACAGATGAAATGATAAAATCAAAATTGATATAATCTGCAAAGACACCCCTTTCGGGGTGAGCCATCACATATAAGGTTAACTGATCTTTGAACGTGTTTATCTCAGTTATATATTATACTTCCTGACAACCTTTGACGGACCATAACTTGACTTCTGGAAATCGTGTGAAGTTCATTAATGTGTCATTTTAATCCTTAAAGCATGGTCCTTCACAAATATTTAAACAATTGAAAATGACAAGAGCTGGCATTTACGTCTGGTTTGGGATGGATGGTCTCATATAGTTGGATACTTTTCTGTTATGACCATCATTAATAGTTGAATTAAATTTGGGATCCAATATTTGATTCCACATAACAGTGGTGAGATAGACCAGACTGATGAAGGATAACTTTTTGATAAACAAAGACATCAATGTTTTAAATTGATGTGCTCTATTCCTAGTCAGGTCCTCTAGATCAAACACATTCTAGGGAAAGACTTAAATGTAAATGTTACTTAAAAGTTGTATGGAGATCAAAAATTACAATCATAGCACTTTTAACCCTTTTGATCCAATAGAACGCCTGAGCGTTTCCAAAGGAGCTTACAAGAGAACGCTCAGGCGTTCCAATTCGTATTGAGTATAAATTAATTCAGTATGGGCTATACCCACCTATATTGTAATTCAGGATCGAAAGGGTTAAATAAACCTAAATCTGTAATGAGAGTAAAACATTCACTGTACTTCCACCCTTTCAACATTTGTTCTACGTCATCAACTTTAACCCTTTCAATCTGATAGAATGCCTGAGAGTTTCCAAAGAAGCTTACGAGAGAACGCTCAGGCGTTCCAATTTGAATTGAGTGTAATTTAATTCAGTATGTGCTATAATATACACCTATATTGCAATTCAGGATCGAAAGGGATAAACAAGAATTGTCAGATTCTGCCAGTTTTTTGTATTTTAGAAACATTAATACCCCTAAGCCAATCTATTTGCTATAGTGACCCAATACCAAGCAATACTTAATTTGGATTTTCAACAAAATTATCAAGATAACATAACATTTTGTGGGAGCAAGTTTTTGTATAAACAAAATCAATTGCTTCATGAGTTTATAATAAGAGAGCCCTCTTCTTTTAAAATTTTCCTATTATAACATGTGAGGGCAGCATGTCTCCAGACCAACGCTGCTTCAGACTATACAGAACAAGTGTAGTCGGGGATTCACACACTTGGCACAAACGCTACAAAAGAAGCTCAGCATGTTTTAAATCAGCGTTGTGTCAAAATCAAATTATTAAAATTTGTGAAATAAACATTAGATTACTGCAAAGAAAGCAAAAGGAAACTTTGTGCTGACCACCATCTTGTTCTTGCTAATGGAGCAGAGTTGTTGTGCCTGGATTTATTTGGAAACAGACCCGATTGCTTGGAAGAACTCATAAATCTGACCAAAATGTACATCTATCTTTATTTTGCATCCTTTATTATGAAGTTTAGTAACCCTATATAATAGTGTTTATTTGAATATAATTAAAATCATTGGGAAATATAATGTACTATTTTTAAAAGTTTAAGTGTATACCTTTTAAGTTACAAACTGTTGAATGCAGATTGGCATGAATTGTGTTGGTGTAGAACAAAAAAGAGGACAAGTGTATAACTAATGCAAAGATTAAGTTATAACGATTCCTTCAAACTGAGTATGTCGTCCAAACATTCAAAAATCTTGAATTACCGGTATCAGTTTTATATAGTCTATCATATTGTTAAAATTATTAGGGTAGGAGAGCCATTTTACATAAGTCTTTATGTATACAACAGTCTACAAACACCAACATTTCAAAGGCTTATATCCTTTCTTCAGAGCCCTTTAAAAATCTCTAAGACAGCCTGAAGAAACATATTTAATTTTTTTCCAAAAGGAAAAAATGATCATCCAAAACCCATAATGCATGGGTTACTGAGCAAAAGCACTCTATTTTGATTACTGAGTTGGGCCCATTTCAACATTTACATGCTTGGTCACTTCGCTCCCTCAGACTCAATTTTATGCAAAAATTAACAATTTTTGGGCAAAATTCCAGATTTCCGTTGGCGCTTGCTGAGGTAACTTGCGTCTTTGGCGCCCGTTTGGTCCTTTGATATAATGCGAGGGTCTTCGATGAACGCTATATATTTAGATTCATAACAATTGTTTTGAGCATATGGGTGATTCCAAAGTAACGTTTGTGACCGAAAAATTGGAAAATTTCACTTTTAAATGACCACAGAACCTAGCATAAACATTATATCAACAAGTTTGTTGTTGATAATGGTGCTCACTGGTGGGATCAAGACATGCAGCTGTTTAAAGATTAAGATAATTGCCAAAATACTGAATAAAGTTCATGTAACGTTCGGTAACGTTTGTGACCTCGCACGGAAATGTTTTTTTGCTCCAAATGACTTCAACTTGTTCAAAGTAAAAATTCTCCAACGTGTTAGAGAACTTTTTATTGCGCTTTTCACAGATGATAGGTAACATATTTACAAATAGTTCATTAAAGTGGTAGGAAATTCTATAGTCAGGATTTCTTTTAATGCGATGTTTTGTTTGGTAACGTCTGGTAACGTTTGTGACATTTTGGTGTAACTTTTTGGTAACGTTTGTGACATTTTTTAATGAAAACATGTGCTCATTCATGCACGGGTAGAAAAAATTCAAAATTTCTCATTAGAAAATACTTTTTACGTACCGAGTAACAAACGTATGACTGAAAAAACTGCTCATATGGTCGAATAAAAAAGCTGATTTTTTGCTCGAAATCAAAAAAGGTTTAGTTTTCACTGGAATGAGCCATATATATTCACAATCTGGAAAATAGTAGTTTTTGACCATTGGTTACTGCCTTTGAGAGTTCAACCCTTCATATAATACAAGAAACTACGGACCAAGTATACTTTAGGTCCCATCCAGAATTTTAGGGTTAGGGTTTAGGGTCAGTGTTAGAGTTAGGTTTAGTTTAGGGTTAGAGTGTAGGGTTAGGGTTAGGGTTTGTTTTAGGGTTAGGGTTAGTTTTAGGGTTAGGGTTTAGGGTTAGGGTTAGGGTATAGTTTTTGATGGGACCTAAAGTATACCTTTTCCGAAACTACAAATTTAATTTTTGTCTGTATTTCGCAGCATTTGAAAGTAAGTAGGTTTTAAGACAAATCCTTTGAGACCTATAGATTGTATTTGAATAGTACAAATTTAACCAATGTCATAGGTTGTATTTGAAATGTATAAATGTAATCAGTTTTATTGAAATGTATCCCTTTTCTAATAGTTCAATTTTTTGGAAAACGAATAGGCCTTCTTTAGGTCCCATCAAAAACTAACTCGCTTACCATGACCCAACCCTAACTCACTAACCATGACTCAACCCTAACCCTATACATACCCAAACCCTAACCCTTAACCCTGTAACCCTAAAATTGTGATGATCTAAAATCTTGGTCCAAAGTTTTTTGATTAATGCTTTGAACAAAACAAAAGTTACAACCAACAACTGCATGGCATGGTATCTATGTCTGTTATAATTTCAGTGATCGAATAACAGAGTTGCGCACTTGTCTAAAAAATGGCAAGAACTTTTCAACTAAAAACAGACAAACAATCGTGTACCCAATAATTAACATTATCACTTTATTAAATAGTTGCTTAAACACAAGATCTTAATTAATTGATATATAAAAGGCTTACTCATAGAGAAAGGCAGGGTGACAAATTAGGATACTGCAATCTCATTGGTCAATTCAATTCAAGCTAGGGAAGTCGCCTTAATTCAATAGGAAGCTAGCTGATTCAGCCTCATAGTCACTAACAAAGTCCATGCTTTGTATATTTCAAAATGTGTACCACTTACCTTTAGGGTATGATGAACAATACAAACTCAAAGGAGAAAAGTCAACATGATGTTGCTTGTTAGTAAAAGTTTGAGAACTTTGTACTTGAGAATTGTGCTGTGGGAACTTGCAGTGGTAAAACTTCAGCTAGCTTGTCTCTTCCTTTGCGTTTATCTGACCTGGGTCTACAAATACGTCAATGGAACTTTTAGCCACCATTTTTATTGGATTCTAGGGACAATTTACTGCTGAAAATCTGAATAATTTGTTGTAATTTTGTAAGGAAAACCATTTGAAAGTCTTCCTACAGGAGAGGAGCTCATTGAATACCAGGTAACTATCATAGAAGTTAATTTTGCCACTTCAACTTGTGATTTGAAAACTTTCTGAAGCAATTTCATTTCATTTTTTTCTTAGTTTCTTTTATCTTCTTTGTTGACAAAGCATGGAATTTCAATTGACTCTGAACCGGGTTAGAATAATTCCAAACAACTTTTATGCAATTTTCAGCTGCTATTCTTACGGAAAAGCAATTTAAATTGTTCTATTTTTTGTTTTGTGATTTAACTTTGTGAAGTTTTTGAAGATAGTATAGTAGAGTAGGGTTAAGCAACGGGCATGGTATATGATTCATTCTTGCAAGGTGCGTCTAAATTTAAACTTGCTGTATGTACTGATAATAACCATAAATTAGAGTGACTTGTCCCACGCTACTGTTTGGGAGGCTATCGGTAGCTGCAGTTGGGAGTTTAGCCACTTTGTCACATAAGAAACCACATATAAGATCATGAAGCGCTGTAGTAGTATAGTGGCTGGTAATCTCTCCTTGTACGCATTAGGTCTTGGTTCGATTCCAAGTGAGGCATATTAGGGCTACCTTGACTTAGTGAAAGCATTCTGGATCTTCTCTGCTCTTCAGATGAAGTATTTAGAGTTAACTAAATATTTCTAAGCTATCAGTCCCGTGTATAAAACAGTCATACCTGCACATTTGATGGCAGTCATTATCCTAAAAGAGTAGTGCTGTCCCCAACCCATTTCAGTGAATTTCTTGATCTCAGAATCTGCGGGACATGTCATCCATATGAGGTTGCGCAATATTGGAAGCAGGACAGAAAGGTTTTGATTTTAAGCAAATTTGTTGTTTATTTTTTCAAACTTTTGATCAGTTTTCTGGAGGGTTCTTTACACTTGTATTAATGTATGAGGAGAAAATCTAGAACACTTTTTGGGGCTATACCCAGCTAGCATACAGACTTTATAAGGAGGCTGAATGTGTAACTTTTTAAAAAAAACAGGCTTTGGTGAAAAGGTTGACAAAATGGTGATGTTAACCTGCTCGGCCTCTGCATAACGCACAGCGTCTAACTACACGTTACAAGAATTTCGCGCAATCACCAATGCGTCACACATGTTATATGTTTGCACTCAAAACAAATGTTGTCAGGACACGGACCAATCAAGTTCTTAGATTGATTAATGGTTACCGGCTTCTTATTTTGGATAAGACCACCATTTTCAGCATCTAGTCAGCACTACACTTAAAGGCATTAGCCACGATCACCAAAGTGAAGTTCAACTTTCCTCAACACCTACTGATTTGATTTCATTTTAGAAAGTACTTCCAACTACTAACTAATATCCAAAACCATTCTGGTTGAACTTGAACATTAATAGTAAACCAGAAAATTGTTTGTACTTTGAATTTCTCATTCTCCAGAGAATGTGAAATTCAGTGATAGTGTTTCTAGAAATAAATTACTAAACTCTTAAAATTCAAACGTCTTTGTTACTAACAATATATTTTAGTGAAGAGATCATGTTGTTAAGTATATTTAACCCTACAAAAGAAAAAAATTCACTTTAAAATCAACAGTCGTACATTTGGAATCTTAAACTTTAGGAAAATAGAAACACTGCTGACAGAACTCAAAAAAGGGAATTTGGCTGGAAATGTTTTTTTTTGTGTTTGTTTATTTTGATTCTATCATGTCCTCCCCCCTCCCCCAGGTGTCATGTCTTTCCTTGATTCATAGAAGTTTTTATAAATATAGATTCATGGCTAGTCCCTTTAATGCTATGATGAGCGTTCCATATAAAAAAAGAAGTTACAGATGACTCCATCAAAAAATTGAAAATAAAGTACCTGGAAATGTTAACTGGTAGAAAGTTTCATGCAAGAAAACAAAGTTACCAACAACTCCATCAAAAATGTGAAAATAAAGTACAAAAAGTTTATATGAAGTCACCTTTGATCAATCATTTCAACACCGCTTTCAAATAAAGGGGGTAATACGGGGTTAAATCATCTGGCACCTAGACTGTCAAACCAGACACAAGATGGAAAAGGGAGCTTCCGTTTGAAAAATAATGATAAATGTCAACAGATTAGGAAAAAATGTTAGTAATGCTTCATGTCAAAGATAATAAATATCATGGCTATGTCTCTCGTATGTTTGTGTAGTTCCAAATATTGTTGGTTTTCCTAAGCAGATATCACATAATGCACTGATCAGTTGATACTATGACCCATGGGTACTTGTGGGTATGATTGGTAAACCTACTTGTGATCAGACTGTTATGTACATTACAGATCAAAAGTTCCTACCACTGATTTCTACATGAATTAAATTTATGTTTTTCTGATAATTTTTGGCACACCAAAAAAAACACCTTCAAATTCATTTTTGCAAAATTTCTGAACACAGAGGGTACAATCACAAACACCATGTGTAGTCAGGATCAATAATACCAGAATTTGCTCCACATCGCAGGCTATTCAATTTCTTCAAAGCGGCTCACGATAGCATCATTGACCCGTTGGATACCGTAAAACAGCAACCACAGGCCCTGTACTCGTTTGGTACTGATGAAAGCTCTCTGTGTGTAATTAATTAATTTGCAAGATTCGGAAGGAAGGATTTTTATTTTGGCTTTTAATAATCTTACATCTGATGAGGTGCAACCCCATTTTGTTCCACAACACCTCCACATGGATCAGGGCCTGATTTGTCCTAATGATGGCCACAATTAAATTACAATCCCATATCAATCCAATATGGAGGGGAGGGTTAGAATTTAAATTGACTCGTGCATAATTATCAAGATTTTACCATACATCTTTTTAAAAAGTTGCTCACTTTGCTTTTTTCTTGTTTTCCTCCATATGCTGGTTCTTAACACTGCACCATACACATCTTTGACGGAATAATCGGAACATACTTGCGCCATCGTTGTTGTCATTACTACAACCACGCCCATTGCTTCGTTGTCGGGAATCTGCATTAATGGCCTGGCCCCACCCTGGTGCACCTTCTTTGGAATATCCCGACGCTGCTGCTGAAATCCCACCGACATTTTACTATCCTGCATACGGACCTATGGATTATCAGGTATGTGTACCATGTATAAAAAAATCACCTTATTTAGGCTTTCGCCAAGGAAACCCAATTTGGTATTTGGTACCAAGTAGAAGCTTATTTTCAACAGGGCTCCAAGATGATTTTTAAAATTCAGTTTTAAATGCAGGAGGAAGACCGGAGTACCCGAAGAAAATCTGCGGAAGCGAGCATGGACTGAAAACCAAATGCACATAAAGCGCTGGATGCGGGACTCAAACCTGGGACCTCGTTGGTGCAAGGTGAGGGAACTACCGCTGCACCAACAGCAATACATTCTTACAAGATTTTTGTTTATCCTTGTTGGTCCGTAGCACAAGCCGGATTGTCCACAAAGGACTAATAAAAACACCATGCTGGCAAGGTGGGCATGGGGGGCATTTTTCACCCTCTCATCACAAGCCTTGCCCCACCCCCAATTTCAGTCACTGACACAAATTTCACACTCAATTTCCCCTTGTTTGATAATTAAAATGTAAAATTTGTAAAAAATTGTATTAAGTTTTATTCAAATTGGCCATATTTTGGCAAATTTCTAGATTTTTAAAACAATTTTTAGCTAAAAATGAGCAGATACGACAGATTTTTTTTCCACAGAATATTGCATAATTTTTCCTCCAAAGAATGTTTGCCCCTCCAGATTTTTACTTTGTAAACAGTTTGGACCCCAAGTTTAAAAATTCTGGTACCACTACTGCATGTGAGCCAAAGGCCACTCAGAATCTAACTCAACAATGGTGTACTATTTTGTTTTTTGATGTGGGTTTGATGATTCAAAATGTTTACATTTTTCCTAAAAATGTAGTATTAGGTATGCTTACCTACATGTACTGATAAATAAAACAAAAAACTATAAATGCAGGTGATTTGTAATACACTATGCCATAACCCTAACCCCACTGAATCTGACAATATCCCATTCCACAAAGTTAAGAAAGTTGACCCAGTCCAAATACATCATAAAACCGAGTTAGTTATGATCACGAAATTGCCATGCCTGCTCAGTGGCTTAACATAGTGATAATTGGACCGGGAAGCGGAAGGTCCCGGGTTCAAATCCAGTTGAAACCCACGATTTTCAAATTTCCAAGGAGATACATATACAGTTTCCAGACCAAATTTTACCCCCGGCGTGAGCCTTGCCAGTAACGGTGTAATATCCTCTCGGATTTGTATTTACTGGGTTTTTTAACAGAGTTGGTACAGTCGAGGAAAACCTGGAAAAGTTTTTGAATTCAAAAAATGATATTCAGGTCTGGAGTAGTAATGGAAAATAAGTGTAGTTTTTCAATGTGGAATAACATGTCATTGCCAAGAGACACCAGTCTTGAGCCCCTTCTTTAATTTTGAATTGCTGGTTTTTAGAAAAGTATGAATATTCAAAAAATCTCCAACTCCCATATTTCTGCAGACTGACAGTGGGCTGTAAGGTGCAGCATGATGTTGTTTCCTTGGCTACGGAATATTCCCGGATCTGTATCTGTAGACCAAGCTTTTTTTTAAACGGGCGCCGGGCGACATTTACCCAACGGTCCTCACGTTTTAGCGCCTGGTTTGGACTAAAAATTATGTAGCTGGGCGCCGCCGAAAAATCGTAATAGGCGCCTGGTCATACTTGCATACAGATGAATTTACCATAAAAGTTTAAGAAAAAATAGTTGAAAATCAGCATTTTAAAGTGAATCACCTTTAACTAAACAAGCCATGGATGTCAAAATTACAAAAGCAAGCAGTTAATCAATCAATTAATCCATGATTTATCACCTCTTGATTCGAACTTTTACCGTATCAGATGCTTTGTTTACATCATGTGTGCATGTGAAATACCAACATACAGAGTATACTTTAACCATTATGTGTATGTTCTAAATAGAACGCGAAACACAAGCTTTTACACAGGATCTCAGCCTGATGTAATTGGTATTAAAATTGTCAAAATAAAATATTGGCACCACTGATTTTATAACAAAATAATCCTAAAATATTAACTAATCAGTTATAAAAAGATTTTTCAAGTTTGTGTAATTTATTTTGGTCATGAATTCTTGTTTACCTGCGCAGTACGTGCACATGTGTTGTGCAGCCAGTGGAAAAACATGATGCAATGCAATGGATGTGTGGCTACTTTACATCGGAACAAAACAATGAAATATCTTGGAAAATTCTCGGATTTTGAGAAATAGAGGTACAAATCAGTATGATATGAATGATAAATTAAGTTTTGTGTACACAAAAATATAATCATGTTATCTTGAAATGAAACAAAAAGGTCTAAATTTCACTGTGAAAATCGTGATGTTTTAAGCTTAACCTCATAAAAATAGCTGCTGTACACTACCGGTGTATGATTTTAAAATGACTCCCGGTCGTAACAAAACGGCGCCTGGTTCCATTCTAAAATTTTGGACTGGGAGCCGCTTTCTGGAGATTTATGGATCCCGGTCACTGGTCTCTTAAAAAAAAGCTTGCTGTAGACAGTGCCAAAACAAATGACAGTGTATGCTATGCAAAAAAAATCATTAATTCATCATATTTATAATAATGCAATTAAGAAGCCACTGAAACTTAAATGATATGTGACCCGACGTGTTTGCAGAATTTACATGTACTTATTTTTTTAATTGAATGACGGACAATCACCAAAATATTACAATTCTCAAGTTCGAAATCATAGCTTGACCAATTTGATGTTACACACAAAAGTGTGTCTGGGAACCATACTGAAAACTACACAATATTTATTTTCATAAACTACTTTTTTCCTGTAATTCACACCAATTTGATAATTTGATAACAAAATTTCAAATCTTGAAAAAAATCGTCCATTTTATGGGAACAGGTCTCAAATAAAAAGCACTTACTAGTCAAAACATTCAATTCAGTTCTTCTACCAGCTGATGTAAAATCCTGTGAATAGAATGAATAGCCCCCTCACTAAAAATGTTATTGGAATGTTAAAAGGAAGAGGGCATAATCAGTACACAGTTGGTGTTGGATATGGGGATTCAGGCCATCATTGCCTGTTGTTTTAATTTTTCCCATTATTTAACAGCTTTATGTGACTTCCGAACCTACAACGATAAATTATCATGTTACTATCATCTAATTTCGCTGATACTTTTTTTTTGCAAATTCGCATTAAGTGACATTTTTTGTGAGTATTAAATTTAGCGAATTTGAAATTTAATAGTTTAAGAAATATCAGAATCAGAACAATTTTGATTCTTTTTTCCAAGACCTGGAAGCAACGACAAAATGTGTATGTGTGTTTCAATGGAAATTTATTTTCAACAGCTTGGAGGGTCTGTTACCACTATGTCAATAGAAATTTCAATTACATGGGCAGAAACAACCAATGAATTGACTAGATTTGTTTCCAGGTCAAAAGAGACCCTAAGAGCTGCTGAAAATAAGCACAAAGTTGACAAAGTTTAGTCGTAAATTTCTTACGACTATTTTGCGTGCGGCACAGTGTGTTTTCAATGGCACTGCATAGAATATTACGTACATGCGCAGTACGGATGAGAGTTAAAGAAAGAAAATCTAATTATTTTGATTTATGTGGCTATACATTTAACTATGAAATTTTGCACGTTAGCATTGTTACAACTGGTGCTTCTAATACTAAGTATAATAATATGATTTTTCTTAATAAACAAAAGATGAACTTGAACAATATTCATTCTTTTCACTTGCGAAATTAAATACCTCGCAAAATTGACATGTTTTACAGTATATCAAAGGAGGATGGACATGGTATAATTCCTATTTCTAAATCTACAAAAAAATCGCCAAAACTTTGATATATTCCAATTAGGCAAAAATTGCAATTTGTATGTAAACAAAAGAAAAATACGGCATTCTAATGTTTATGTTTTAGATTTTAGTTCACCATCTCAACACTGCCTTGATAGCTCAGCGGTAGATCTCTCGCTTCGTAATGCATGGCTAACCCCCGCAATAATCCATGGTTCGAGTCCCCGCAAAGGTAGTGGAAACTATTTATCTTTTCATGATTGAAAAATAGTTAGGATTCACATTTTCCTGAGCATGTGGATTCCTCGTACCCTTAACATGGTTTCAATGCGATCTAAAAATAAACATGCCATGTCCTACTCCCAACCCCTGTAGGATATATAAGAAGAGATCTAATGATTGCTTTCACACTTGACCATGAATATTCATTCATTTTTTCATAATAAGCATATATTATTGAAATTCAAGTTCAAGCATAATATCTGCATATTATGAAAAAACAATTTCTATAGAGCCATCTACACATCCGGGTGATTTATCTCTTACTCAGACTCAACTTCCCGGATGTAGAATACATCAGTAGCGGTCATTGTTCGTAGCGGTAATGATCGATCGTAGTATTGTACTACAGTTGTGACGAGCTTAAATAAACCAAACTTTCCATGTGCTGCTTTCGATCATATAAATTGTGATTTTCTAGAGTGAATACTCATTATATTTTGAAACCAGTATATTAGAAAATTTATAGAATACATTGTTTTACTGGTATTGAGTCTCAAATAATGTATAAAGATGATTAATTTTTCGAGATTTGTAACTGAAAACGTTAGGAAGATGAAGTCTACCATTCATGCTGGTCAAGATGATATCAGCCAGTTTGTGGTCATGACGTCAGCATAGGTTGGTCTATTCATGTCAAGTCCATTTGGAGTTGATGCAATCAGATCAAAAATATAATGTAGGTATAATGATCATCTTTGCACAAGATATTTGACCTAGGGTGTTAACCCGGAAAATAGAGACCCATAAAACGGGGACTCCATTTTGAATGCGTTTCTATGTAGAACACACCTTACTTCCTCAAGAACAAATTGCTCGTCTTCAGCGCATGCAAAACTCTGCGGCTCGCCTTGTCACTTTGAAAAGAAAATCTTGTCATATCACCCCTG
>JXSR01S001197.1:15776-26044 GCA_000969725.1 Ophiothrix spiculata | reverse complement strand
TATTTTAAAAGTATGTATAAGCACGACGAACAATTTGACATTTCATTCTGAGCAAATCGCAGCTTGTTGAAAATGTTGAAAATTTGACATCATTTGACATCTTATCGACTTTCAACTTATATCTCCGTCCTTAGCCCAACAATCAGGATATGTAAAAGTTTATATATATTTTGTAATCTACATGACATGACAATTAATATGATATGTAACTCGACATATTTTCGGCATTTTCAAAATTTCACCCAAAATTCACCCAAGCGTGACGACCGCTTACGATGGAATAAATCGCCCCCAAAATTGTCAAAATAATTTCCGCCTTTAAAAGGTGTGTATTCCGATCACTTTCATTAAAAAAAAAATAGATATTGATACCAAATGAAAGCGTATATTTTTCTCATGACCCCTGTAAATTTTCACGATCATAATGTGTTTCGTTGAAGAGATATGGTCAAAATAGTGTAGAATTACTGATATATTTTGTTAACAAGAATAAATATCCTATAGGTTTCTATGGGTCAATCTTAGACACATTTTTGCCTGTAGCATTATTTTGGCTCAAGGTATACAAATGAAACTTGACAATTGCTTTATGTATAGGTGGTATTACTTCATTAAAATACGGAAAAGGTATATGTTAAACCTGTCACCAGATCGGAATACCTACCTATAAGTAAAAACCAACAATAACTCAATTTTGTGACTTTTCTTCTACAATCTTCAATTGTATTATTCTTCAATTACATAAGTTTTATCTGGACAGATCGTTACCTTTATGCAATAATTTTAATAAATATACCTCTTTACTGACTTTTGCCGTTAATCTGTTATCAATATCTCTAATAGTTTTCCAAAAAATCTATAGAATTGTACTGTTAATGTAATGACAGATGTCATCCCGGTCATCTTAACATAAAATAAACAGAAGATTTTACAAGGTGGAAGTTTAATTTTTGTTAGAGAACTTTATATGTGACCTTACATCTCTTCTCTAATACCGCTCAGTAATTCAGCTCACATTAGAATTAAAGTAAAAAAGTTGATTAAAACTTACGTGCATGGTCCTCGCATTCATCACCGGCGCCTGCTGAAGTATTTGGTCTGATCCAGCCTTATCATGCTAAGATTGTAAGGCCTACACCGTCACATTTAATGAGTAAGTTGTTTATTGTGTGACCTCCAAGCAACGTTTTCGTTTCCTCAATAAGGATGTTCAACGAAATATAGTACACAGTATAAACAACATCCAAACAACAAGGAAGAAGAGAAAATTTGAGGCTGATGATATCGTTCTCTTTATATATATATATATATATTTAAATCAGTAAAATGGTCTATATCCCCGGGGGCCACTGTATAGTGAAGGTTATCAGGCGCATCTACACGTAATCTCTGCTTGATCTTGATAGCCTAAATCAAATGGTTCAATTGTGGCAATTCTGAGGATCTATATAATTTTAATTGAAAACCACCCTAAAAACGGAGCCCATGAACACACCCCTCACACCCGTATATATGATTTTAATCACGTTACTCAGGTAGTATATCTATAATAGAAAAAAACACACCCAATAATAATAAAAAAAACACCGTGAACTCAACTCAGGGACGCGTCTGATACCCTCATCATTATTATTGTGACCCCCAGGTCTAAGTGTGTCGTAGAGTCAAAATACCAACGTGATTGGTCAGCGTATGATTTGACATTGTATTAACAAATATGCGTCACTAAATGACTTCTGTTAAGTCAATCGTCAAAATTCAAAGCATTTAAAGATATTAATTAAAACTGTTATTAGGTTTTATGGTATCTATTGTAAATTCCTCTTTAACAATTTTGTTCGTTATTTAACTGTAGCAAGAAAACAATATCTGTTAAATTTACCATAAGACAAATAAAATGTGAATGTATATTACTAAAAAAATGTTTGTTTTACGCAAGGACAAGGACAGCACATAGGGAGTCCCAAAGAGAATGAAGTCCTATCTTTGGAGGATCATAACTTTACAACAAAACAGTAAAATCAGAAAATTTAACTTAAACTATGAACTCAGTCTGTATTCTGCCTCCAAACAAAATTTTCGCTACCAAACACTTGATCGTGACGTCAAAATAACGAGTGACTCCAAACAAAATAACTTCAACACCGAGTTGTGACCAAATAAAATTTCGCGCTAGCTTGCACTTGTTATTGAATTGCCATATATACAACGGACCAAATGTTTGTTACCCGTATATACTTCAAGTTCGATGCCAAATGTTTGGTCATTTGTTTATAATTTGAATCACATGATTGATATCTAACAAATTGTTTTCAACTCTTAAAAAATATTCGTACAAAATGCCTCGAAACCATAATATTTTAATTTGCACAATAATATTTCATGATCAATTGTATCAAAAGCTTTGGGCAAATCGAGAAAACTCCAAGACTCCAAGCGTGTTATCTTTTTTTCCACAGCTTGAGTTACTTTATCCACTATGACCGCCATTGCCATATGTGGGTATTCGATCCAAATCCAAATTAGTTTCATTTAAATTGTCAATGTAACATGTTGTACATTTAGAGAAACATAGTACACTGGTCTGTAATTTAAGGATTCTTCAAAATTATCTTTTCACAGCACTCTTTAGAATACTGTATTGGTTTGATAATGGACATAGTACTATATCAATGGTTTGATGGTGTTTAGAGGTCATTTGACCTATGTTTCAAAATGTAAAATAATTTTATGGGTAAAATGTTTGAAACTTTTTACTAATGTTTTACTTGGAAAAATTTAACTGCAATATGATGTGTCGAGCTTCATTGGTGTAATATTAAGGAAGATACGATAAAAGTTCTTTTTAGTTTATTGCCTAGCTACATGCCAAAGCTTACTACACAGCCAGTAATACACAATCGCCACATGTTTGTATCCATCTCATTAAACTCAATGATGTTGCTAGTGTTGTAAGTAATAGAATATAATGTCAATGTATTTAAAGATAGGTAATCTAATGTTGTGACAAATTTGACAATTTTTTCTCCATATTGAAATTAAAGTGCATGACCTAGTAGAGCAAAATGAAAAATTCGATTTTCATGTATGCTTTGAACAAAAATGATGTTTTATGCAAATATTTCCGCAAGCATGTGTCTGAGATGGATCCATAGTGACTTATATTTAAGTAAACTGAATCCTCCCAAAAATACAGCTGCTTTGACCGTCTCTCCTAATCAAAACATATTACAGTGAAAGGTCGAAAAAAATTGAACACATGGTCAATTGCATTGAAAATGTTGAATTAGGAATCTTTAATAAATTGGGTGCTGGTTTCCCTAAAATGGAATTTATATTTTGTACTGGTATTACTTTTGCAATTTTCATTTGTTCGGGTATACCTGTTGATAAGGAGCAGTTGAAAATAATTGGCAAGTGTGTACAGCCATTTCACGTTTGCTTTTAATTCCAATAGAGGGTTTGCACGACGCGATACGCACCATACACGCAACCGCCTCGCCGCCATCTTGGTGGGGTCGGAGTTATTTGTAATGTAAACAAGACATCAAAAACGTGTAATTGACTTCAAATCAAGACTTGAAAATGAAACTTAATAAATGTAATGTATATTCTTGTCATCATCAGTTGTTATCTGGTATCGTGATACTGCTAAAAGATTATAATTTGACGGGACTTTTTGTTTGCCGGCCAATGAAAATGGTGTTGTGAGTACGATGACGTCATGTGCAAACCCTCTATAGACCATATCGATAATTGACCTACTCCCGCCGTTGATGGGGTAAAACCACAGAATTGGACGGGGAACGGAACTCAGAGCGAGAGCAAGTAGTGTGTTTATCATACTTGGCCTCGTTCTGAGTTCCGATTCCCCGTCCGGTTCTGTGGATTTACCCCATCAACGGCGGGATTATGTCAATTATCGATATGGTCTATAAGTCACAGTGTTGCGCAGTAACTGAAGCAGAAGCAAAAGCAGAAGCAGCACAAAAAGTCATGTATGTTGCAACTGTTGCAAATCCTATTAATACATTGTCGTTACTGGGCTTTCATTTTTGGTTGAATCTATTAACGATTTCTGATATTTCCTCGGGAATAGTGATGGTTTAGTATACATATATGTTTATGCAGGTTTTCGTAGATACTTATTAAAGTTCTTTACTCAATGTTGGATTTTGAGGACAACTAGTTAAGAAGTCATTAAATGAGATTTGGTTTGAATCAGTTTTGAAACGGTTTTGTTGAACAAAGCTGGTATTTCGACCAATGACGGGATTCATTGTTTCCATGTTTCTCTAATATTTTCACGCATATCTTTGAATCTTTGAATATCTTTGTTAAATCAGATAACTTCCTTGTTGTTTATGCAACATGAATATGTTTTTAGTTTTTTAATTAATTAATTTTTTAGGAAAATTAAAATATCGAGGGCCGGGAAATTCACCTATATATATTTCCTGTGCTTTTTATAGAATAGAAATGGCAGGAAAAGGCAATTTTGACTGGTATATGGTGTCAATCTCAGATCAAAACAGTTACAAATTAATTTAAACGAAAGGCTTACCGACTCCTTCCATTGAATTGCCAAGCTGCCTAATTGTATTTTTTCCCCATTTTTCTCCTATTATAATTATAGCCAGATAGCACCAAACATTTTGGACAAAAGTTAAAAATATCCGGAACCAAAGGAGATTTTGGTGTCATTTTACATTAAATGCAGACTACAATTTAAATCTGTAATAAAAATTCACATATCAGAAACTTTGATATATTCATTGATCTCCCTGATATAATACAACGTACATGTAAGCCTCGGTGTAAGCTTTCTTTGGGTCCCTTTCACTGTCAGAAAAAAAGGTCTATTAAGAACCCGTTTTTGTCTTCCACATATAATAGAGCCCTTTCGTCATACAGATTCTAAAACGGTTTCGTCTAAAACAACTTTTAAAGGTTCTTTGTAGAACCTTTAAAAATGTAAGTAGGCCATCAGGGCCTAATTTACTTTCAGGTTCACATAATCTAAAAATCTAGGAAAGAGGAGACAAAGTTAGCCCTCGAAAGTATTCACACATGTTTTTCTTTATTAAAGACATCCTTTTTCTGTTTTACCAAGAACCTTTGAGTGTTCCCTGGTCTTTGTTTAAAAAAGGATTCTTGAAGTTGCTGGAACCATTTTAGGGCTAAAGAACCCTTTCTGAACCTTTTCTGGTTCTACAAAGAACTTACACAAAAATGATTGAATTCTCTGATTGTTTAGCTATGTGTATAATCTTATCAATTCTTGTCCCAATACACAATTGCACAAATAATACACAATTAAGACTACAGTCCCTAAAAACATCTCGCTCGGCTGAATAATGCATGACTAACCCCTGCCATAATCAATGATTCAAGTCCCCGCAAAGGAAGTGGAAACTATTTATCTTTTCATGATTAAAAAATAGTTAGGATTCACATTTTCCTGAGCAGATGGATTCCCTTTACCCTTAACATTTATATTTCTATGTTTGGACGTAAGTCATTAACTGGTCATTATTTTTGTTTCACACAAAAATATTGGTAAAACCATGCCAATTTGTATTCAACGTATTGTAACTCTAAATATATACACGTAAAACCCACAAAGTTATATATTGCTGGAAAGCTTATTTTCCGAGGATATCAGTTTTACCTAAATAAGCCTAATTTTGATAGATGGGTAAAAAATATACAGGGTGCAAAATAAAATAAAAGTGCATGTTGGTCAAGCAACTTGGCACGATGAGATTTTGTTTGGGAAAGGTGTATCCAGTTGACACACATATTACTTGATGGATGTAATGATGGCCTTCCATAAAATAATACATTTGGTGACCAAATTCATTGTGGTCAAAATACTGAGGATGGTCAAAATCTATGAAACGACTCATTAATTTTTGGGATATTTTTTTTGGTCATAAGTTTTTTCCTGTATACACTACCTAAAATTTAATCACATAATTGGATTCCTCGTTGAATTCCCTTTTGAAAAATGTATAACTTTTTCAGTCAAAAGATATGACGTTTTAAAGTTTTCGAGTGTAAATGCACGTTTTGTACAGTAATGAATGGAGAAAATTACCCACATATAAAATATTAAGAAACAACAAAATTTGGATGATATGTCGATATTCGATACATGCTTTAGCATTACACATATCTCATTGAAGTATATTCAAAAAATTATGATCACAGAATTTATATTTTTAACAATACACGTGTTTATAAATCATAACTTTCTTACACTTTTACATGTAATCCTATGCGCGCCTCCTCCACCGTCGCCTCCTCCACCAGTTCCACCCGATCCAACGTGTTCCCTTATTGCTTTTTCAAGTATTAACTTCATTAATTAAACTCATGGGAAGTTCAATTTTTACAGATAAATAGAGTATAAATATACCTTTCATACGATACCAAACTTTCCCAAATACGTAAAGACGTTTTAGCAAAAATGCATGTTTTCTACCATTTTGTAGGGTAATATGTAACAGATCCATGATATTTGAGGGACGTATTTGTGACGCAAGGCCGTTTGGACATTGACCGTTATACAAAAGGATTGATAACACCTGACTTGTCATATTACCACTTTCTCTTAATGGGTGTGTCAGTTGGATAGTATAAATAATAAAAAACAAATCAACCATGAACGTTTTTAATTACTTCATTTAGATGGGTTTTATTATATTTATTATACACCGTTCAATTAAATCTATTGTTTTACTAAATGACGCAAAAGGGTCATTTTTAATTTGGTAAAAGGATCTATTATATACAGTTTCATTAAATCTATTGTTTTACTATAATATTGATAATGACGCAAATGTCATTATTAAAACACTGCCATTATAGCTAGTAAATAAATTAATGGCTATTAATACTGGTATCCTATGTATGTAGTGAAAAAGTTTACATGCTTGTCATGCTTGTATTTTGTAATAATTGCTATAAGTTCAAGTTCTTGTAAGATTTGTTCTTTCTTTATTTTATTTCTACTGGTACTTTGGAAAATTGCATGCCTCAGATTTATAATGCCCCGATATTGAATATAGTTTTTTATTTAATCCAAACCACATTTATTCACATTAAGAACATGAATCAATAACTAAATATCAATTAATTGCACGCCCGATTAAAAATAAAAATCTAGAGCAACTTGTTAAACCTGAGTAAAGCGCTAGATATACTTCGTCATTTTTGTAGCAGTTTGTAGACATTTTAGAATTGTAGAATTTTTCTCATGGTGATTGGTTTTTAAGAATGGTGTAAACTTTTATTCTGCATGAACATTTTCTCACGTTCAATTTCATCATTGTGTAAATCATAAACCATCATTGCAAGAAGAGATTAGCTTACCATGAATAGATCTAGGCCGTAGAATCAATATCAAACATTATACTACCCATCAGTAATCACTTGAAAATGTGCAATGGGGTGAAAAATAGGTCTCCATTTAATACATTCTTCATAATGTGAAAATTTAGAATGAGAATTCTCATTCATAATTAACAGTTACTCCATTCTTAAAAAACAATCACCATGAGAAAAATTCTGAATGAAAATGACTACAAAAATGACGAAGTATATCTAGCGCTTAACAGGAGCAAGATCTGAAAAGCGTTTACAAGCTTAAGTGAAATGTTCGTTTCTTCAACCTTGTTGGAACTTGTTGGTGCTGCGAATTGACTTAAGTTGTTTGTGTGTAAGTAATCGCTGATATTTGTGAATTCCAAATTACAATTAATTGGTATTGTTCAAGGTAAATATTGTCGCAATAATGTCAACTGAACAACCCTAGCACAACTTATCGATGTCAAATATTAGCACGAAAACCCCCAATCAAGCATTGTATTTGCCTGAAATTTGTTTGAATAGGTCAACCCATCTTGGAAGTTGAGGGTGCTGAAACAATATAAATAGTACTACACGAACAATGTGAACAGCGTATTCATGGTATTGTATTAATAACATAAGAAAACATAATTTTTCTTTGATGCCGAAATATCGTGTTTTTACGTAAAAAAATTACTTTTATTGCTAGATGAAGCTGTACTATGTCTATGAAAACACCAATATAAAGATGCGATTATTTTTTTTCAAAGTACTTTTCTTTCAGCGAGGGACATGCAATTAGTTTTCTGTGGCAGGGTTTCTGTCAGGGGTTTTCATGATACAGTCCTATGAAATAGTTTGTTCAAGTTCAGTTGTGTTTTATTAGCTATTGCGTTCACATATTGAATGACATTGTTGGAAGTACCAGGTGTCTAAAATTGTTATCTGTAGAAAAATAATCGTAGGCAGAAAAAATATTAAATTTAGCATAAACTATAATAGTACTCCCTCTTCCAGATCATGGTCATCAATTTTACAATCACAGCATTTTTTTTTTGTTTGATTATTAATAAAGATATATACCTACGTCAGAAGCGCATTTATTAAAAATTCAACAAAATAGTAAGCATGCTCTCAGTGTAATTTTAATATTCTTTTCCCATTTGTCTACTGATTTTTTGTATATACAAAATCAAGGCTAAATTTGATTAACAAAGTAAGATATTCTTTACGAAAATTTGAAGTTTAAACTATCAGAGAATCAATATTACTCTTGAAAAATTGAATACTTCGTTCAGTTTTCTCAGTTCAACTTTCGCTCCACAAATCTCAGGTATCTTTCTTTATTGATAACTAAAAAAATGACGCTGTAGTAAGAAAATTTCATAATCAGCAACTAGAAGAGGGATAGACTGAAGCTTTGATGGTGTTCTGAAGTAACACAAGGATTGTGAATCTGTCAAAAAATCAATGTTGACAAATTACGACCTTTTTCGTATGCAGAAAAAAGATTGAATAGTACGTCCCTCTTCCAGATCATGGTCAGCAATTTTACAATCACAGCATTATTTTTGTTTGATAATTGTTAATAAAGATATATACCTACGTCAGAAGCGCATTTATTAAAAATTCTACTAAAATAGTAATCATGCTTATTTATAGTAATTTTAATAAGCATTATTTTCCCATTTTACTACTAATTTTTTGTATATACAAAATCAAGGCTAAATTTAATTAACACAGTAAGATATTCTTTACGCAAATTTCAACAAGTTTGCGGTTTAAACTATTAAAGAATCAATATTACTCTTGAAAAATTGAAATATTCTTCAACTTTCGCTCCACAGATTACAGGCATCACAGTTTCTTTATTGATAACTCAAAAAACAATAATGCTGTCGTAATAAAATTTCATTAGAAACTAGAAGAGGGATGGTATAAAGCTTTGCTGGTGTTTTGAAGTAACACAAGGATTGTGAATCTGTCGAAAATCAATCATGTCGACCATTTGTAACCTTGACATGTAGTTTCACTTGTACATAGCGTAAAATGAAGTTTGCTGCATTTACGGCTCGTTTGAGATGGATGATCACATATTATCTGTTAACATTGGTTGAATTAAAGGTATTAAACGGTTGCTTAATAAGATATCTGGTATATACAATTTGACTTGCAGTCTGGGCTTGCAAGTCTATGTTGGTAGTCCTTTTTCTCCCTGCTTGACTAATAATAATAATTCATGACTAATAAGCACCATATTTCATTTAATTAATTTACAAGGCACGCAGCTCAGTCACGATGCATTCCTTTGTATAATCGACATTGTATTTTATTCATTATACCAGAGTGAGTATACTAACGACTGCATACGATATAGTTTATTTTTGGTTACCCTGGTAGCGCTCATTAGATCTGAAAAACGTTTACAAGCTCAAGTGAAATGTTCGTTTCTTCAACCCTGTTGGAATTGTTGGTGCTGCGAATTGACTTAAGGTGTTTGTGTGTAAGTAATCGCTGATATTTGGGGAAGTCCGAATTACAATTAATTGGTATTGTTCAAGGTAAATATTGTCGCAATAATGTCAACTGAACAACCCTAGCACAACTTATCGATGTCTAATATTAGCACGAAAACCCCCAATCAAGCATTGTATTTGCCTGAAATTTGTTTGAATAGGTCAACCCGTCTTGGAAGTTGAGGGTGCTGGTAGTGAAAAAGTTTACACGTTTGTCATGCTTGTATTTTGTAATAATTGCTATAAGTTCAAGTTCTTGTAAGATTTGTTCTTTCTTTATTTTATTTCTACCGGCACTTTATCATGGAAAATTGCATGCCTCAGATTTATAATGCCCCGATATTGAATATAGTTTTTTATTTAATCCAAACCACATTTATTCACATTAAGAACATGAAT
>JXSR01S001194.1:4829-17733 GCA_000969725.1 Ophiothrix spiculata | reverse complement strand
AAGATGATGCTCAAAATACCAATAGAAGAAGCAGTAATATTGCTAGTTGCCATTCTGGAGGTGTGGTCATTCAAGATTGAAGATGGTGATGATGTAAGCTCAAGAGTGCTGTAAGCTTACTGGCAAGTCTGCCGAATTCGGCAACCACTGACCATACAAAATGCAGGCTCGAAAAACTTCATTTAAAAGTCTCTTTGACGAAAGTTTTTGCTGTCAAACCTTACCACAATAGTTCTTTGATGATATACACAGGTAGAAATGATGAAAACATGGATCAAAACAGATGCCAAGTTGTAAAAAAGATGAAATTCTGGGACAGGAAACAGAGGCATGCATCAACATAAAACGGCAGGCAAAAAAAAAGTACATACATTCGCAGTTTGTGAGGCGCGCGCACGTATCATCAATTGGATCCTAGGGTTCCACATTGATGTACATCCCGTGAAGAGAACACCGTTGACCATGTTGACATATTCCCATAACTTACGTTTTACCTTAAAAATTGTCCAAAAACAATATTTTCCGTCGTTGTAATCGAAAAATGTTAAAACACCCAAAATTGTTTTATTTAACAGTATGAAAGCTTTCAAACGGGCGCTACATCCTGCGTTTAGTATCAACGCGCTACTATGCACACACCGACGCGAAGCGTCGCACAACAGTATATTTGCTATGATGATCGCTGTCCATGCACGGCCACGTGACGGCTCTCGATTAATCAGAATCTCGGAAATTACGCAAGTAATGTATGTGTGAACATACCATTATAACTTCTAAACTGGTCCACACTTGCTCCTGAGCGGTTCACGAGCGGGTAAACGTATGTGTGATCACCTTGTGAGGACGTTATAATAATCACGAAGTAATTTAGCGAATTCCTTTAAAACCTTACAAAAATATATATAACAAAATATCTCAAAACCATGACAGTTACCTGAAAGTAGTATTTGACACTTATGTCCAATCCATTGAAAGTGAACGGAGGTATGCCATCTATTGCTTTAATCTGTTGTGTTAAAACAATTTCTTCCTGGTTAGCTCTCCAATAACGGATATGGTAAAACAATACTTCGCCATTATCAGGCACTTCCCAGTCAATGATGACGGAACCTGATTCGGGTCCAGCAGAGATCTCAATGCCAGAAACACTGACTGAACCTGAGTTTGGAACTGGAAAAATGAAATGGTAATTCAGTGACGTTTGTAAATGTGCTTGATAAACTGTATTAGAGTTAACCTATGATTAAGAAGAATAGGCTGCAGTTAATATTGTGATTCACGTAGAAAGTGCACAGCGTTATAAATATACGGTACTTGGCCATTTGTGTAGTTTGTAGACATTTTCATAGAATTTTCCTTGTGGTGTCTAAATTTTATCATAGTGTATATTGTAATACTAAATGAACATTTGCTATCTATATTTCTCTTTTTTACAACTGTAGCTCTTTACAATTGTATTAAACCTCATCATGATCTCAAGGATAGATTTGATTTTTAAAAATTATCAATTAGATAAAACATTGCTCCTTTTGACAAGTGACGTGGACTGACAATGAACAATTTTTTTTAATTTTTCTTATTTTTTGTTAAAAGCTTTGTTTATAGTCCAGCGGTGGGCAAACTTTTTACTTCCGCGGACCAAAAAAAAGAGAGTCATATTTTTTTTTGCGGGCTGCACTCACATGTTAATGAAAATAGAACTTGATACCGACAGTAAAAGCCTAAAACCTTCTTAACCTAGATCATGTAGAGCTTATAGAGACTTAAGTCAAGTTGTAGTCGATGGAATTTGGAACTTGCCAAAAATATGAGAATTTTACTCTTAATGAGTCGAACCCCTATTTTCAAAGAATCATACTACCAAAAAGTGTAGCTTTATATAAGAGTACACATATTGATTCCCTTTTTTTTCCTTAAAAAAAGTTTAAATGCCCCGATCATGCTTAGTATGGGAAACAAGTTTCTTAACTTAATTTGTATTTGTATTGATCAGTCAAGGTAGCAGTCTAACAATAGTTATCTGCAACTAATTGTTCTACTTTTTCAACCCAAACTGTACTAATTTAAACTGCATCGAGCGCCATGATACAAATCATTAGCTAGTATTAATACATATTGTAAATTCTAAGAAAATAACAAACTACTAATTATAATTGTGGTCTAATGATAAATGACAAGTATCAATTTACTTTGTGTGTGAAGCTATCGTGTCAAATAGTACAAATTATTATTTTCTTTGGGGGCCTGACGGGCTGCATAAAAAGAGTAAGCGGGTCGTAGGTTGCCCACCACTGTTATAGTCTATGATAAAGTAATAAATAAAACATTGTTCTAATTTCCCAACTTATAGACCATATCTATAATTGACATACTCCTGCCGTTGATGGGGTAAATCCACAGAATCGGACGGAGAATCGGAACTCAAAACGAGGCCAAGTATGATGATACCCTACTTGCCCTCGTTCTGAGTTCCGATTCCCCGTCCGATTATGTGGATTTACCCCATCAACGGCGTAAGTATGTCAATAATAGATATGGTCTATACCTTTGCCTGTAGCAGGAGATGTCCCATCTCTTGATTCCTTTCCAGGTACAGTCCTCATTTTATCTACTGGAGATGCAGTTAGACTTGTGCCTTGTCTCATTGATGTCATTCGGTTTCCTGTCGGACTAGTTGTCTTAGTGGTAGCACGAGCAGGTTTCGGCCGAGTTGTCGGTTTAGTAGTTACAGGTGGTTGTGGTGGTGGAGCTGTAACAAAGAGATTGTAAGTTGCTTATTGGCACTACGATTTCTTCCCTGTTTTAAATTAAAGATAAATAGTCTAACCCTCTCAACAGTTCATAACCAGAAGCTTTATGAAAAGATAAAAACTTTGCCAGTACCAAACTGAACTTAAAAAGCTTCCTTTTAGGTTAAAAATCAAAAAATTCAAATGTCACGAATATGTCACATTAGTCATTTAATGGACATTCAATGAAATCTAGTATATTGGGAGATTTTCATTATAAGTTTAATAGGTTTTTGTAGGTTTAATAGGCATTCAATTGATATTCAAGAAGTTATAAATTTGACAAAAATGTGATTGATTATTACCAATAGTAAAATTTGATAATATTTGTTCAAAGTATTTATGGTTATAACCAGTTGAAAGATCTATGGAATATTATGTTTCATACTTAAAATACATTGAATCTGTAATTATCAAAAGTCTAGTGAAAATGTTTTAGGGTAGGCCAGTATACGAATCTAGAGAAAAATATCTAATAAAAAAACCAAGAATGCCACATGTCTATATTTATATTTCTGTAAGAGCAAAAAGCAGCTAACGTTTTACCCAAGATGCCGGTGTAGCGGGAATGTAAGTCCCCCATTCTTATTGTCCGGGTTGTACAGTTAAGTATAGGCTTCCAATTATCACGCAACATTAGTTTCACGCTTTACTCCGTTATGGTCTATGGAAGGCGGACTACCATTTCAGGGAGACTAAGATTCCTTTCACACCGGGCCAAGATGAGTCTTAACTTAACATAAGTTCAACAAAGCCATTGTTTAATCGACTTAAAACTCTGAATGTATTTGATAGGTAAACAAAGGAAGTAGCTACTTTTATGTTTAAATATAAAAACGATATGCTTCCTCTATCCTTTAAACATTTTTTTACAATTCATCGTGATAACCATCACTACAATACAAGAAACAGAAACAGAGACAACTTCAAATTACCTGTGCAAAAAAATTGAAACAATTTCTTCATTTGGTCCAAAAGTATGGAATGAACTACCAAAAAATGTTAAGCAGTCAAAAACACTAAATTAATTCAGGTTACTTCTAAAATCTGAATTGCTCAACGCTTAGCATCAGTAAATTCTATTTGAAGTTGAATTCGAAAACAATTTTCATTAATTCTTTTTTACACGTTTTTGTTATGCTCGATGATGTTTAATTTACTTTTATTTCTTCAATTTTGTTTAAACATGATTTATCATACATAGGATGTGAGGTATGATATGTGTGTCGTGTGGTATGGTGGGGGGGGGGGTGTGTGTGTGTGTGTGTGTGTGTGTATAATTAAGATGTTTATGTACTTATGTAATATTACCTATTTTTATGTTTGTATTTTGTATAAGGGGATACATCACTTTCAGGCTCTTGCCTCTTGTTGTATCTTCTCCATCTTTTTGTTATTGTCACTTGTACTTTATATGTTTTTTATATGATGGAAAAAATAAATAATTTGCCTAAAATAACATACCTGATGACACTTTCGCTGAGATTGAAGCATCCGCACTTCGAATAAGGTTGGTCACAACAATCTGTCCGACTTGTAATCCTGCAGGGTCAAGGGTTACGGTTCGTATAGACCGGAAGAGCAATTCTTCAAGTCTTATTCGTGGACTATCCCCTCTATACTCTGCAAACGCAATCATATCTCCACTCTGAACTTCAAAGCGATCAGTCTCAGGTACTCTATATGTAGATGTCATTGATGATACCGTGATGTCATTGATACCAATTATTGTAAATCTATTTTGTAATAATCCAGTTCCTGGTCGTACTACAACAGCCCGAAATCTGCCGGCAGAATTGGTCCAAAATTGCCACTCAGTCACCTCACCGTCACACGGTATTACATCATGTGTGATCACAGCTAGTCTGTCGGGGACTATCCAAACCCCACCGTCTTTGTCACTGCTGCCAACTAAGCACTCTACAGAGTAAACAAACAAACAAAAAATAAGTAAATAAATACAATCATGAACAAACCTTAAAATAAATATAAAAATAAAAAATATAGTTAGCTAGCTAATTGTTTAATTAATTTCTAATTACTTAATTTTTAATTAATTAGAGATAATTGACCGATTAATTAAATAAATAAAAAAGCAAAAAAACCTTGAACCTTCAAATAAATAAATAAATAAATAAAATAAATAAAAATAAATAAATCAATAAATAAAAGTAAATCAATCAACAAATAAATCAATAAATATTAAATAATGTATTTATATAAAAAAAATTATATAAACAAATGAACTTTCAAAAAAAAAAAATATTCAGACCATAATTTGAATTTCTAAAATCTAAAATCCTAAAATGAAAGAATACCGCATACTAGTATATAACTGCTTGTCTCTTTTTTTAAGACATGAATACATTAGTTACCTGCAGAGCATACTGGTACCAACATTGCCCATAACATTTGAAGAAACACCAACAAGACCAATCCCATTTTTTTCGTTTACTTTAGCAAGACAATTACGATGTACCATACAGTTTTATTGCAAACTGACAGTGATATGTTTATTTCAAAGTCTATATGCATGTTATTCTATATATATAAATTTGGTAACATTGCTTATAATTATTGTTCATTAAATCCGGGTCCTTCACTTTTTAAGTTGTAAATTCCTTAATCATTTCATAGTCAAAGCTCACCTATGCATGTGATTCAACAAAAAAACTACGTACGTGAACTTTAATTTAACTAATGAAAATACGTCAATGATACTTTTGAGTGTGTCCGTGAGCATAAAATAAACTAAAAGTGCTTCCTCTTTGATAAAGTACATGACACTAAATACTTGTTATAACAATAATAATATTATTAATATATATATTTGTATAAAGTGCACTGCCCCGTTAGTGCATATTTTTGTGATCCCAGAATTTTGTTCACTTAAACATGTTAAAAAGAAATCTTTCCGACATTATTTGAGGGGTGCTCAGGCTAAATGAGCAGGATGTCGAGAATTTCAAAATTGATATTATGGCATGTTGTGATTCTCTATAATCTCAGCTTTTGAATGCTACACAAATAGATAATATAAGGCAGTCCACTGAAAATCTGGCAATAAATATTAGCTGCAAATCGATTTTTAAATTTCTGATAAGTATAGTGTATGATAGCAAAATGCAATCAAATAACGGTGATTAATTTGCTTCCTGTTATAATTGACCTTCAAAACTAAAGGTATGATGAGCTCTGAAGGTTAACGACGCTGGTGGTAGTTGCAAATAATCTACTTCTCTTCTCTTCAAAATCTTCATTCGCGGCTTTCCACTCATTTTGCCAGAGCAGCACACATTTTGTTTTAAACCTCTAGTCAAGGACGCACTTATTCAGCACAAATATATATAGGATTCTAATGTGTGCCTAGGATTAACACTTAAGTGGTCAAGGTCCTCCACACTCCCATTAGTGGTCAAGGGAGGGGGGGGGGGTCCATATGGACCCAACACCGAAAAAGCGTTTTTGCGAAGGAATTTTTCCGTTGAAACTCTGGTCATAGGTAAAGTACTTCAAAAGAACTAAAACAAAGAAAAACATTTGAAAATCGGACAAACCGTTTCAAAATGGCGGCCAAAACAAATTTTGTCGTGTCGCGTCAAAATTTTCTCGCCAAATTTTTTTACACATTTGCAGTATGTAAGTACAAATACATTCCTGAAATAAAATTTGGGAAAAGTTGTTCGGTTACGATTTTAAAGGCAAAACAAATTTGAAGAGCGCCCTCGAAAATGCTTATTTATGCTAATTAGCATGGGAAGGGGTGGGTCGATTTGAATTTTTTTGCCACCAAGTGAAGGGTATGGTAAACTTAGGCAATTGCATAGAAGGGCGATGAAAAATTACTTTGGGTTTTTGCGCTGACGCGCAAAAACCAAATGTTGGGTCCATATGGACCCCCCCCCCCCCTGACCACTTAAGTGTTAAGCGGAAGGATGGAAGGATGGTTACTTAATATTTTGCGGTTGTTTTTTCTGAAAAAATTATTTTCGATGGGTTAACTCACTCGCAATTAAAGTGTGGGTTGTGAAATACTCTTTCATGTTCAAGAGCTTAAATGTCACACTGCAAAGAGTATCAGTGCTGAGAAGAATAGATATAAACATAGGTCCCGTGATTACACCGTGTAAATATCCCGGATTATATAAGCTAATATATTTGGTTTGGAGAAAAACAGTTCAGCGCTAACTTGTTCATGGCAAGTATACGTATAATGCAGAGACATTTTTCTATTGTGACAGATGTAAACAGCACACTGAGCATACCAAACATATCTCATCGTACTCATCAATATGTTCATCTTTAATCAGTTCAAAAAATCCTGTTAGAAACGTGATGTTTTATTTTTCCAACAAGAGACGACAAATATTAGCGAGAACTAGCTAGCGATGGAACATATTCAATTAATAATGGGATACAATCCCGGGGGGGGGGAGGCAGTAGCCTAACAGGCGGGGGTCAAGGGGGCAGCCGGACTGCCCCCTCTGACCGGGATGAAAATGACGGAAAATCTTGCTTAATCAGCCGGTTTTTACCCTCTCAGCGGGAAACTGCAGCCTTAGACCGGGAAAATAAAGCTCAAACCGTGCTGTTGACCCCCCTGACAAGCGACCTTTGTTACGCGCCTGGAGGGGGGGGGGGTACTTTAGTGGAAAGGTGGGTGTACGAACGCGCGGCCAAGAACGGTTGCATTTTTGACCTCCCAGGTTTACCAAAGTCCCCTCCAAAATTTTAACAATGGTTTACATAACGGTTGCATTTTTCAAAAATGTCATTTTTTGACTAATTTTTCCTTCGGTTTACCTATCGGTTGCCAAATTGAGCTTTTAAAGTACAATTTACATTGTAAAAATGTATTGAACGGTCTAGATAATGGTTGTTAAAGTCAAAGTGGTTTACATATGGGTAGCATTTTGTCCCTTCCTCAGGTTTACAAAACGGGTGGTAATGAGTCGAAAACTCCGGCCGCGCGTCCGTACCCAACCAAAATCTGAGGACCCCCCCCCGGGGATACAATGGAGTTTTGTGATTGTTTGGAATACCATACCACTAGTGATATCTGAAAAATTGGAAGCAATTACAATTTTGTTTAGATCTATAGTTTAATTTGTTGGCATCTATGACTTAGATTTACATAATGATTAATTCCAACGTATTTTGCCCAACACGATTTTTTTTTGACGTAGCTGTTGAAAAGTGAAAAGGCATAAATTACCACAAGCCCACGGCAAGCTTTTCAACGATTTTTAAAATATTTAAAACTATTTTTGGTCTGTTTTCTGTTGATTTTTCTCTTCTCGCCTTTCTTTTCTTTCTTTTTTATTGTCTTGATGATTAGCCTTTTCCCCGACTGACTCGCCAAAATGGAGTGGGGGGCACGTATCACAACATGTCAAAAATCTAGGGTTAAGGTTGGGGTAAATCATAAAAAAAAAATTACAGCAAAAGTGGTTAAATCGATGTTTGGTGCAAGGGAAACTCTGTGATCTCAGCTTTTAAAATGACACCATAATCATGAGTATAGGGCGTTCCGTTCATGACTTGTGTGCGAAAATGTTTTTGATGGAAATCACTATTAAAAAATGTGAATCTGAGAAAAAATGGGTTTAAAGTTCTGGGTAATTTGTTTACCCTTTTTCTAATTGACAAATTAAATAATTCAATTAAATCCAACAAGTACACTCCCTTATCTAAAGTATTGCAACATAGCGTAAATCCTGGGGTTTGCGAGTATAACTCGTCCATAGTAAACATTTGAGATCTCATTGATCTGAGCAATGTTACCAATGTGTGATGTTCGATGATTTAAAACAGTCCCCTTAGCTTATTTTGGCCCATTTGTAATTTTTGTGGCTTTCAAAATGGCGACGTTATAAGATATAATGAATGAATACCTTAGGCACATTGTAGCCATTAGAAGCGAGGAATCCGTTGTTGTTGTATGGCTGTGCGTTATGTTTTTTGCCGCCAAATGCCTTCTGGAATTAGTAGACGTGTATTTAGGGACTCCAGAAATGCCAGTACCTTGCGTACAAGCAGTTGTCCGTGAAAGACAACACATAGGGAAAATCATCAAGCTTCAACCGGTTGTAATATTTGTTTTATGACAAAAATTAGTGTATATCTCATTATTTGGATTTCATTGACATGCATTGAATCCACAAACTTGCGTCAACTTCGATAACATCCAATGTATCGTCATTTTTGGCAAACCATTCGTCATTCTTGGCAAAATATTTTACAAAAACAGGCTTTTGCTATTTAGCCCATTGGCTCTTTCGTTCGCTCAGTAGTGCCAGAATTATTGAAGTGAACTGCATATAATTATTCTTGGAGGAATATTCAAAGATATAGACTCATTATGTGAAGAGTTACGAAAAGGAAACAATTGACCTCCATTGTACACAAGGCAGCGAAGAGTTGGGATGGCGATTTGGTCAAAAAACTGGACAGTGACCATGCATTGACGCAATATTGTTTTCTTTAAAGATTGTGGGTCTAATTAAGTTTTTGGTAATTAAAGAATAAGTGTTTTAAGTGTTGAATATGAAGGCTTCGACCGGTTGTAATATTTCTTTTATGACAAAAATTAGTGCATATCTAATTATTTTGATTTCATTGATATGCATTGAATCCACAAACTTGCGTCAACTCATGGAAACATCGATAACACCCAATGTATCGTCATTCTTGGCAAACCATTCGTCATTCTTGGCAAAATATTTTACAAGCATGTCAACAGATTGTAAATTATAATTTATTTTTCTTGCAAATGACGTCACACCCGACCACACAGAGGTTTTTGATAACATGTTCTTCGGAAAAGGCATTAGCAGTATCAATCTAAACGCACATGCGCATTACACAAATCCGAAGCAAAACACGTAAGATGACATTAACCGATGAGTCTTGAATAGTAAACATTTCACGAGACGGGAGTTGATTAAATTAACATTTGATCCTCGACAGATATCAGCTGTTAAAGAAATGCTGATTCTAAATGGCATTGTAAATGCGATCAGCCGCCATCATTAGATTTAATGGCTAGCCCCCTAGTAATTGAAATAAGCGTCAATTAATCAAAATAATTAAAGTAAAGGAACATGGAAACAATTTCAGAATGATATTATTATAACTACCGTAACAGTTTATTCATACCAACGTTTTAAAAACGCCATTTGAATTTTGCGCCAAAGACCAAAGTCGACGATGTTGCAATACTATTGATTAGTGTGTGTACTTACCGGTAATTATTTTAATTAATTAATAATTTCTTCATTTTCAAAACCATTGTGCATGTATTACCCAGAAATTAATGCAAATGTGACAACTAATAAGTGTGTATTCTCAGATAGATTTGTTTTATTCACAAATGATTAAAAATATACACATTTACATACTCCAGATATACATAAAAACAACTAATTTATATAATTATGACTACGACTAAACCAATCATTGCGATTGCAGTAGTAAGCTGACGATTGTCCTAGCAAAACGGTAATGTGTTAGCAATAAAATAACGTACGCCGTATAATGTAAAGCTTCAAATATTCAAAGATAAATAAGTCATATAATATGTACTTATTTAGCAAGCTTAAGTCACAAAGAATATTTTGATACCAAAACCACATGCATACGGCCAAACGAGCTCCGGCAAAATGATTGTGAACTCAAAGTTTATTCGGAAAACATTATGGTGTTACGTGAATGATATGCTGATACTAGAATGGACCTAGTCAAAAGAATTATCAAATTTGTAAATTTTGAATATTTTTATTTTTGAATATATATTTTTTCACATAATAATAATGTTTCTGCCCGAATATACTTCAAAGATATTACTTATGAGGATAATGGAAAATCGACCGGAGGTATCTGTTCGTCACTATTCCAACTACTCCACTATTCCAGTACTAGTGGCCCGTATCTTGGAATGTGTTTTTTTGACTAAAAGTACATTTTGCTGTAACGCGTCACAAATATTTATACACCCTGTACATTGATAGCGCTGAACTTCTTGGTTGTGGGTTGCGTGTTTTTGTGAATTCATGTTAGTGAAAAATTAATCTTAAAACAAAATTGTTGCGTGAGAATTGTAAGCCTATACTACGACTGAACCAATAATTGCGATTGTAGTAGTAAGCTGACGATTGTCCTAGCAAAAAGGAAATTTGTTAGCAGTAAAATAACGCCGTTTAATGTTATTTAATGACCAATAAATCTCGCTCTGACAACACCCAGGAACATACTAACCGCCGTAAGAACATTACCATCCCTTACGTGTCTGGTCTTTCTGAAAAACTGCGCAGAATCTTCGGCTCTTACCAGATCCCTGTCTCATTCAAACCAACAAACACTTTGAGACAGAAACTTGTACACCCCAAGGATAAGATCCCGAAGGACAAACAGAGTAACATTGTTTATGCTATAAATTGCAAAGAAAAGGACTGCATCATTAGATTTAATGGCTAGCCCCCTAGTAATTGAAATAAGCGTCAATTAATCAAAATAATTAAAGTAAAGGAACATGGAAACAATTTCAGAACAATTTTGATAACGAGGATGTGTTAATACTGGACAGAGAGCACAGATGGTTTGAACGAGGAGTCAAGGAGGCCATATACGTTAATTCCGAGAGACCATCCCTCAACAAAGGAGGAGGACTTCGCCACAACTTAGCGGGGGCCTACTCAACTGTCTACGACAAGATTCCGAAAAGACTAAGTTCCTCATCCTGTGACGTCAACATCTCGTCACGGGTCAATGCACAAAAGCCGCCAGATCATCAGTTGGCTTGTGGATGTGTCTCGGATGAGACACGAAACGTTGCCTCTCAAAACAAGTAAGTCCAGATGAATTGATTTACTCAACCTTCTAATATTTGAATACCTGGATGAATCAAAATCTTCATAAACGTTTAATGTAAAGCTTCAAATATTCAAAGACAGATAAGCCATATAATATGTACTTATTTAGCAAGCTTAAGTCACAAAGAATATCTTGATACCAAAACCACGGCCAAACGAGCTCCGGCAAAATGATTGTGAACTCGAAGCTTATTCGGAAAACACTGTGGTGTTACTTGAATGATATGCTGATACTAGAATGGACCTAGTCAAAAGAATTATCAAATTTGTAAATTTTGAATATTTTTATTTTTGAATATATATTTATTTCACATAATAATAATAATCCTGCCCGAATATACTTCAAAGATATTACTTATGAGGATAATGGAAAATCGACCCGAGGTATCTGTTCATCACTATTTCAACTTCAGTACTAGTGGCCCGTATCTTGGAATGTGGTTTTTTGACTTAAAGTACATTTTGCTGTAACGCGTCACAAATATTTATACACCCTGTACATTGATAGCGCTGAACTTGTTGGTTATGGGTTGCCTTTATTTGTGAATTCATGTTAGTGTAAAATTAATCTTAAAACAAAAATGTTGCGTGAGAATTGTGAGCCTATACTTTCATATAATAGGAATTTTATATAATATAAACAGGGGACTAACATTCTTACTACACCGGTTGTTAATGTTGGTAATTTGTTTGTTTTATTTACATCTACATGTATGATCAGGTCATATCAACATCATGTGATCATCGAGATTATAATGGTTAATTTTCCTAAATGTATAAAGAACTACAGATCTAGATACTCATGCCCTGTCTCGGTGTCCCTTTTGTCACTAAACATCGTAGGGTTCTGATAACCACGCGGCTTGTTCGCATTGATAGCTGATTGGTACTCGGCAGTTTCACTACCTTGCCTATTTTTGTTACCAGTCATCGCAACGTTTTGATAACGAAGTGGCTGGTTTTCATTTATTTTTGATTGGTACACGTGTGGTTTGCTATTGCCCGTCTTAAGCTTATCAGGATCTTCGTAATAGTCAGGTGAATTTCCCCCAATTTCACGAATCCCATATTCTTCAGCACGCATGCCTGTGTCGTTATGTGACATTGGAATTCCGTGAAAGTCATCTTGAACATTCTCAACTTTTCTCTGTCGCATGTTGTTAAATTTCGTAATTCTTAATCTATATAAATGCAAAGCAAGATCATTTAATTTTAACTAAGTAAAGGTGTACAGTCAAGGTCATT